>JABASD010001983.1:0-31701 GCA_019776165.1 Pogonognathellus flavescens
TATTTTGGACTCTTAACTATATAGACATGAAAATAATGTTCGTGTTGTTAATCTCAGTTACTATGAAACTGAATACGTAACAATTCTTAGCTGGGCATCGCTTTCACTGGTTAAATATACTAGAAGTTATTGATGAAACCTCAACTCATAAAATAATAGTGCAAAGCTTTAACAATAAAATCATAGGAATTAGATTTTGTTATTTATGTAGGAAGGGGGAAGAATTTCAATAACGTGTCAATAAGCAATTAATTGTTTCTCCAACTTTATAACACCCTCGCAATATTACTATTGTGCATTATTAACTTAGAGTTCAATGTTTCGTAAGTCTTGTGTTCATAGAAAAATGAAAAATCTGATCCTAATGTATAATAATTAATTATGCTCATAATAGTAATAATATTATTATAGTATAGTCGCTCATAATTTGGCCTTGTAGGGTGGGGAAAGGAAAAATTTGTTACCTAATCCAGGTCCAACATTTTCCTTATCTCACATTCAATTTTTGCCTTTTTAGTGTCTGTCCTGGATTGGACGTAAATTAACTGATGCACACCTCCTTACAATAAATAATGCAATTTTATTGCTAGCAGGTATATGCCTTTCGCTACGGAAATAATTAATGTGGGCTGGGCCGACGTTGACAGCATAAGTGGGATAATAATTTAGAAAATAATTAAGATACATAAAATCAACAATTAACACTACAGAACTGAACTGATACTCTTGACTGGACAAAATTTTGATTATCAACAGCAAGCATTTATGAATGATTCCAGAATCACAATAATAAGCAATTTTGTGTAATGCATGGCTCAATAATATTGAATACAATTTATTTTTGTAGTTCTTTCCGCGATTCGTCTACTGTACTGTTTATTTTATTAGCGTATACGAATGTTAATCTCAAAAACTACATTATTTAACCATAACATGTCTTATCATATAACAAATATCAAAGTTTTAGTCTCTACAGCTTGAATTCTCTTCAAATTCAATGCAGGTTAATGCTACACAACAAGGTACATAACTAGAACATTATTCTTTAATGTGCATTGCCATCATGAATCGAGATTTATATTGTAATAAATTACACATTAAATTAAATGTACAACAAGGGTTATTACAATAATTATTATGTAATATATTTGCATCATTTTCATGTACAAACTTACTCCTAGCATTACACAACAATAATGAATATAGTACCTATTTTTATTTCATGATGGTCTACAGGGCTTATGTTTCGACACGATCGGATTATAAATTGTATAAAATCATATTTTAATGAAACCATACCACAGCGTCAATACAAACATATAATTTTTAAACTCTAACGTTTTTTAAACTCTTCTTGTGTGAATTTCAATAATTATTCATAACGTGTTGTAAACTTTCTTGGTATTCATTTGTATCTGTACATCACTCTTAGTAAATATTGTTTCAATATGCTTTACGGATATTGTCTGTATTCTATACATCAAGTTACTTGCTTGCAAGTTTCAGAACATTCCTTTTAAGTAATTTGTATCACTTTTCATCCTATTTATTAGTCAAATTGTTGTCACATTTTCAAGCACCTACATGATAAAGCAAATACTGCGTGCACCCGGCATCACAATTTCAAGAAACTGTTCTGATAATAATTTGTCATGATATTTGGGTATTTTGGAGGGTTGCATCTGCGGACTGAGATACGCAATGGACTGAACTGAGTTTGAAGGACTAGGATGGAGTGAAATGTGGATTCGTGTATAGAAACTCGAGAGAGAGGCAGGAAATTGACAAGGAATAAAAAATATGTGGGTATTGTGTTTTGTGTTTCTATGTCGTAGCGTTGTAGTGTATCTCGTAGTGTATTTGGTACATTGCATTGCATTGGGGACGTGGAATACAAAAATGAATGGGTCAGTTTTATTTTTTCAGCAGAGGTTGGCTCTCCCCGTTGGTTTGTTCTGAGGAGGTGTTGGTGGAGGGGCAAGGGGGAGGAGAGGTTGGTGCCGGGGTGGAGAAGGAGGTAGTTGCTGCAGCAGAAGTCGTCGGTGTTTCCGTGGGGGGACTGGTTGTTGGAGGAGGGAGGTGAGGCGGGAGGCCTGTGGAAGAGCTCTTTCGGGAGGAACTGGACGGACTGCCTTTACTACTTCCCTTGCAGCTGCCACCCCCACTGCCCCCACTGCCCCGCCTTTCTTGGCCTTTGCCTTCCTTGTCCCTTCCGGCGGAAGAAGATGCGGATAATTGCTCGGAAGAAGCTTGAGCATCATTTACAGTTCGACTGGACGTGAACTGTCGTACAAAACTAAATCTCGAGAAAAACGACTTGGCTGAATCTGTAGAAATGGCTCCTGCGCTTTCCCGACGAACTTCTCGGTGGCGGCCAAGGAAACCGGAAGAAGATAAAGCTGCGGAGGACCCTGTGGCCGCTGTTCCGGAAGACTCTTGACGGCTGTCTCTCGTTTCACACAAACTGGCTTGCCGTCTCATGGAGGTCTTTTTTCTTGAGTACACTAGTTTTTGAAGATCTCTCCTTTCCCCCGGACTGAGGCGGTTGGAGATGGAAGTGGAGGAAGTGGATTGTTGCTGAGAGTCCCGTGAGTATTCATTCAGTCCCGCAAGACTAAGTCGTGAGCGTGAGCCGGAGCCTATCCCCATGGCAAGCATTCTTTGCAGATTAGCTTGCTGAGTGTAGGAAGAACCAGGTGTTGGCACCGGCGCTGAACTTCGACGAAAGTCATCGTAGCTTCGTCCAATGGAAGATTGGCCTGCAAAGAAACGTTGGCTGGATGGCGGCGGTTGGAAGGAAGAGCGTCGAGGAGACTCGGACTCCATGCTGCAGGCTTTGTACAATGCTTTCACTCGCTTTGTCTTGCTCTCCAACACAGATTCAAGCATATCTAATTCAGATGGACTCAGTGCTCCTCCGGCAAAACAATCCTGCATTTTCCTTATTTCGTTCTCCAGTTTCAGCATTTCTCCAACAGTCGCTTTCGTTTTTTCCTGCTTTTCTTCTTCTTTCTTTTTCATTTCCTTTGCCAACATTTTAGCCTCCCAGTTCATATTGTTGAAGTCATCCGAGTCTTCGTCAGTTTCTTCGTAAACTTCCCCGCCGTCATCATCTTCTTCCTCCTCCTCCTCTGCACATGGATACGTTGCTCTTCCCTCCTCAATATCAGTTGGAGAGTTTCTTGGAGTTTTATCTCTGCACGCCAATTCCGTGATGCCTTTCTTTCTGGGCTCTTCTTCGGAAGAGGAAGAATTCTCGTAGTCAGTCAATTCCACATTTCCGATATTTAGAGAAATGTTGTCCATGGGGATGCTTGTACCGCTGGTGGAGGCATGCGGTTGATCTTCCTGTGATGAACCTATGTGTAAATGCTGGTTAAACTGAAAACTCTCTCTGTCTCGATGGAATTCATGCTCCCAAGCTGCTCGTCCCGCCATTGTGGTTTCAGTTGTACAAGTCGGTTGAGTAAATTCGCTCATTTCGATCGTTTCTTCTTCAGCGATTTGTGCCCACGTGGTCAAGTGATCTTGTTCTTGTTGCAAGAGTTGAGAGGCTGCGGTGGCGCATTCTATGTCAGCTCTTTCAAATACTTCGTCGTCAAAATCTTGATTGCTGATGACGGTGTCTATAGAGTCACCACGAGAAAACAGATACGAAGATTCCAAGTGTAGCGGATAATTTCTTGCGGCCCTCAGGCTCGGATGTTCATGCAAAACAATGTCATCATCCTCGTCCTCGTAATCGTCGTCAATTTCATCCAACAACAAATCCGTTTCTTCCAACTGCTCCGTGAGTCGGGAACGAGCATTTCCTCCAGAGGAGCTACAGGCAGTTTTGTCTTCAAGATCCAAATCCTCCTCCCCCGGAAACCCTTCTGTTGAGCCATTGGTTGTAAGCGAAGCTCCAGATTTATGCCTCAGGCGGCAAGTGACCAGCTGCTGCGCTTGGTTCAAAGTCTTGTCTTCAAGCTCTTGAATACGAAGTTGAAGGACCGTTATAATCTCATCTCGTCGCTTCACCTCAGTCTCTAAGACCTGGAAGCGGTCCTGAAACTTGTGATGGATTTCCTCCATTTTGATACGAATTATATTTCTGATTCCCATAAAAACTCCCCCGATGCACTCTTCTTGCACTGTCGCTATCCCCATGCTACTCAGACTTGAACTATCAGACGGATCTACTTCTCGCTGACGCTTTACTATTGCAGAGCTGCTTGCACGACTCCGAAGTCTCTGTGGGAAATAAAAGAAATTGCAGTTTTAGTATACGATGCACAATGTATTAAAAATATATCGTTTATTTATAGCATATGTTATATTATTTAAAGAGTCATTATAACCATTTCTAGTTAGTTCATTCTAAATCTACTCTTCTAATGTGGGATCAATTCCACAACAGTAACCAAGATTTACGATTGCTGCATTAGGCATAAGAGATGCAATTTATTCACTTAATTTTATACGTAAGTACGTCTAGTATATAGTTTCTCTATTATACATATATGTATACTGATCCAACGGCTGGTTGGGTTATCAACTGTCATGATCCCCACTTTCGCAACCACTAACGACTATCTGTGAGAACAAGGACAGAGTTCATTGATGTCGAATTGATCTGATGTCCGAAGAGACTCTCGTGTCATGACGAAGACAAGAAAGTCCGTCTGTGATGAAACAATGATGTATTCTGGAAGCGTAAGCTTTTTCCATTAATTCTTATCGCTTCATTCCCGCATCGCAACACACAGAATGAAACAGAAAATGTTTAAAGTTTTCTCTTGTTTTGTAAGTCTTCTACTAGGGATCTCCATTTATCCTGGTTAGTCTTTGCAGCAACAGCTCTCCTACCAACCGTTCTATATTGCCTCAACCGTTGTGGTAAAAATAGAAAGACCGGGTTCACCCGATCGGATATTGTGTATTCATGCGATTTCAATTTTCAACTGTAAGTTCCATTCCACAAAGTGGTCATTACAGTAGACACAGACATGTCCTACTTTCATCTATTTAAAGACAATGACCACACCGCATCCAATATATCATATATGGTAGATATATCATATATTCTCAGTATATACAAGGTAAGGTAAAGTGATGCTCTCAAAAAATATTTTCTTCGTGGACACAATTTCGTGTGTTGAGAATGACTACTGCAAGGGGAATGACTACTACAACGGTCGCTGTGATTGTTGATTGATAATGAAATATCACAAGCAAGTTCTTCGAAAACAAATGGCATCAATGGCATTGGAAGAAGTTCCAAATTAATACATCACATTAGAAACTGAGACTGAAGCTGGCCTCATCGACGGTGGCACATCACAAAAATAAAATCTATGTTCTCTCTCTCGTCATTTACACGTGGGGATGCAGAAACTAATTAAGTTCACAAGTATTCCTTATAATTTACAATTAATTCCGTTAAACCCCATTTTAAAATTATGCTTTTTGGGAAATAATAAACGAATAAAGTTAATTCGTTGTGGATATATCGCTAAGGCTGACAGACAGAACGTCCCTATAAAGTAAAAGTAGCTTCTACTACTAAATATTGAATGTCACCATGTGACCCCATTCTCGAGTTAAACGCAGATATCACATAAAAGGAATTTGAACGAATTGTGTTAATCCGTTTGTAAGTTATAATATAGTGGTCACAGACGGACGCACAGACGCAGACGCCATTCTTATTTTTAGTGCTTATTTCACAACAACGGATTTTATGTCAAATAAATATTATGCAGTAAAGAACCAGGGCAATACTTGAACTTTTCTTAAAAAGTTTATCGTGCCGAGACGAAAACCACGACATGCACATTTTGTTCAAACGACAATTTACTTACAAGATTTCTGTATTTTTGGTTACGATGACTACTATGACTACTATAATACACATTTTGAGGACGATAGCTTTTTGACTGGATAATCCAACTGTCGTACCCACTACAGTACGACTAGAAATACTGATCATAATGTAGATTACACAACTCGCTCAGCATCAGCATCTGCAACCTCTAAAGACATGAAGGGATGAAGAAAAATGTTCAATGTCTTGTTATAAAACCTGATGCAAGCAAAATGTATTTTTCCCTGGTGACTTGAACCACTCGGTTCGGTAAGTGATAGAAGTAGCAATTTATTCCAATCGAAGTCAATGTCGTTAACCTGCACTTTGCACTCCGTTTGTAGACAAAGTGCAAAACAGCAACTTGAATCGATATTCAGCTCCCCAAGCATCATTTCTTTCATTGCATTAAATTAACATTTAAGGGAATCACATGCAGAAAATTCTCTAAATCTTCTTCCACTCTCTCATTGTCACCTACCACATCACATCATAATATGTGAAGTGGTTACAAAATCAAACATCATTTTCCACCAAAAAATGACAATGTGATATTATATTTGACGTTGAGGATTTTTTTAGGTATTATGGTGTAGCATTTTTTATTGAAAGATTTTGATTTTTAACGATGGTGTGATGTGGGGTTTTATGTGATCGAATAAGGTCTGCCAGACGGACTATAATGCTAGTGATCCGCAAAAAATTAATTCTTTAATATAGAAAATCAACAAAGAAAAATTGTCATACCAGAAAACATGTTCCAAAGCTGCACGACACATTTATTCACTAACTAATTATATTTCTAACCCATTAGAATCTCATGAGTATTTACTACACACTGGCTAAATTCTCAAGACCCTATCTATGTTAAAGTGTCTTACATTGTATATCTGCAGCAATCATTATATATAATCTAGACGAGATTTAAACTGCCATGAAAATGAAATGGAAAGTATTTTGACTTCAAACGACCGAGAAATCCTAAATTTTCTAAATCGACAACTTTATAGAGCATGCAACTCCACCTTGAACCAAATGAAAATTCCATGGATTAAAAACGGAAACACAGTTCTTTCACATAACTGTCACTACAACCTACTTTTGTACAGTGAAATACTGCGGTTGAATCCGTGTGAGCTTATTTGGGAAACCACTGGATGGAACATTGTATGTTGTTACAACCAACATTGGACTGTTCTACAGCAATCTTTATTTGACTCGGAAAGAAGTTTCGTGTATTAAAATGTTTAGAGCTGCTATGAATTACCTCAGTGGACATGTGATGTCTTCGTGCGGGAGGTGGTGAGCTGAGAATAGGAACGACGGGCCATCCACTTCCTCTGGTTGTCGTTCCATTGCCATTGCCGTTTCCATTTCCATTGCCATTTGTGTAATCATAAAATTCGCATCTGCTATCAGAGCGACTGACGGATGACACGTCGACTTGTCTCGTGGGTTGCACAATGTTTGGCGACTGGATCGGTTGAGCTTGGTTCTGCCAATGGTTGATAAGTGAGTCACCGGGTGGTCCTTCGGGTGAAACGATATTCACAGCTTGTCTTTGGAAAGTCACATTTTTTGAGAACTTCCGATGTCTTGCCGCAAATCCTTCAAGAGTGGGTGCCCGAATAAGTCGTTGGTATTCCTGTATTTCCATGTCAGGGTCAATTTCCTCAACCCTGGCGTCATCTTCTGCTGCAGACTCAGCCAGTCTCTTCAAAATACTTTTTAGATTTCGCCGTTCTGGAGTTTCGTTATTTTCTGGAGACAGAGGAGGGCTTAACGACTGGTTGTCGTCATCCGCCTTATCGTCAGCGTCCCACTCCCCTTCATTTTCTCCATCTGCATCCCTTTCCTCACTTTGTTCAGCCCTGTAGTGAGCTTCTACTTTCTTCTTTTTTCGCTTTGGGGCTGGAGTACTTGGTTTACCACCGTCAGAAGGATATTCTACGATCCTTCGTCGAAGACCATTAGTAGCACGGGCATTTTCAGACATTTCCTCCTCGCCGTCTTTGTTTTCGCCTCCACCACCTTGTTTTTTCCCATTTTGAGAATCAGACAACAGTTTTGCTAAACTACTTGGAAGTGCTGTTGCCTCATCCAAGTCTTTCTGATTTGCATCATCTTCGCTGTCGTCATTACCCTCATCATCCGTCTCCGGTTTGCCTCTCAAAATTACAAAAGTAGATGTGGGTTGAGGAATGTCTTCAGGGAGATTTTCTACGTCAGGAAACTGCACATCATCCGATTGAGCTACGATAACAGGAATTACTTGTTCTCGATTCGACTGTGTCCTTCTTCCTAATGTCACTGAATGGAGCTGTTCATCAAGCGTCTCTCCACTCTGCACTGGAGGAATTGCACCGGTTTCACTTGAGCCTTCGCTTGTGCTGCGCGTCAACACCGTGTTTCCACATTTGCTTCTGAGTATATCAGCAATCTTTTGCCTTTCATTTAAAATTTGCAGTTTTCGAATAAATGGAAGACGAGAGAACTCCGGAGAAAGGTCGTCCACCGATCCATAATTTTTGGCATTTTTTTGTTTGAATGGAAGTGCGGAGGGACGACCGAAAAAGGATCCAGGGGCCGAGGAAGCACCGGAATGAAATGGTGACTCTGTTATCATTTTTTGAGATGAGCTTTGTTCAGTCATGGGCTCCAACGTATTTTCTGGTGGAGGTTCCTCTGTCTGGGAGAGCGCAGCTAAAGCTGACTCCATGAGCAAGGGTTCTCCCGAAGCAGCTTCTCCTGACGACGGTTCTTTTACGGTTTTGATGGGAGCAGATACAGTTTTTGGCTTTGGAGGAACGAAAGTTTGAGTAGCGGATGGCGGTGACATAGACAGTGGCAGAATTCGTGGTGGTGACATAGAAAGTGGCAGAATTCTTGGTGGGGACAGCGGAATCAAGCCGCCTAAGGGAGGCGAACCGAATAATCTTGGAGAGGCAGAATCAGCAGACGAAATGCTGTCAGCTCGCTCTTTGTCCTTTTTATCTTTGCGGATTTTAAGTTTACTCCATCTGCCAGGTTTAACTTTCTCGGGTGGTTTGGGTATTGGCTCGACGGTGGCTTTTGTGGAAATTATGGGCGAAGCTGATGGCGGAATTTCAGGTGGACCACGGGTTTTACTTGACTGGAGTATTTCTGGAGGGGGAATGAGACTCTTTAACATATTTTCCCTCTCCTCTTGTTGTTTTCGCTCCCGTTCCTCCTTTTGTCTAAGAAGACGAAGTCTCTGGATGAGTGGAAGACCTGCTCCAATGACTTCCTGTTCATGATCTGGACTGGTTGCTGTGGTGTTGGCCTGGGCACTCGCCTTGCCCAGTGGGAGCTGAACCTTTTTGGCGGTGATGGGGATGAGAGACATTGAAGGGGAAGACGATGCGGAAGTGGAAGGTTCTTTCTCTCGGTCATCGCTCAAAACAACATGGTGCATCCTCTTCAAGACTCCACGTGGGGGAGGAAACGACTTATTTGAATCTAACAGGCTTGTCGTGCTTTCTTTTCTACCATAACGGTTCCGGACACCATCGTCTCCTTTCCCAGATTCAGGCTCGCTAGAATCTTCCTTACTGCAAATACAAATAGAAAATCTCGTTAATGTAAAAGGGTTTTTTGAAAGTTGATGTTTACCTCGACTGAGACAAATCTCAGAATTCAAAAAATCTGTTTTTCACTTCTATTTTTGATAATATTTCACACTATTTTAATTGGATGTGGTAGTGGTAGTAGTACAAAAAGGAGTAAAGGGAAAGTTACCTTGAATTACTTTTTCGACTTCTACGGATGGCATTTCTCAGTCCTTTGACATCACTACGAAGCTTCTCGACAATTCTCTTTCCAGTATTAAGATCAGTCATAGGAACTTCATCGCCGGAAAGTGTGTCTGGACCCTTGGTGAGATTATGGCTACTTAAACTTATCGCTAAAGGAGAAGAAACTTTCTTCACTTCCACTTTTTTAGGCACCGCAGGACCCGAAGCTTTTCTTGCTTCCATTAAACGCTTTCGCCCTAACGTTTGTAAAATCTCCTACAATTTAAAACACCAGCATTAACCCAACTTATAATTTTCAATTGTTCCTTTAATTCAAAAAATCATTTAAAAAATTGATACATGTAAAACCTACAAGACTACAACTATTGCCAATATTTTCACCAAAAAAGTGGATGGAAAAAAGTATTAGTTCGGTTTAAAGTTCATTTACTCAGTATGAGTGGTGGATGCTCTAAACGTAATTCTTGACTCGCTAGATTGTTAGAAATTTTGTGCACATAAAATCCTATTGTGAGTTCATTGTACAAATAGTTGGACACGATCATGGAAGGAAGGTGGCTTTTCAACAGAGAAATCTTTTTGAGGAATACAGATGGAATCTAATCGGAGGATCACTTGAATGGACCGGACAATTATTTTGAGGACTTGAGTCTAAATAGAAAAGGAAAGAAGAGGGACATACTTGAGCTTCAGGGTAATCTTTCATGGCTGCTAAGACGTCTTCCCTTGAAAGGCTGAATAGCTCAGAATAACCCACAGAGCGGACATCAGCTGTGCGTCTATAGAAATCAAAATGACACAATAGAAAATAAATTGACAAAAACTTTCCAAACATTTAGAAGCCGTAGCGAGGTTATTTCACAAGTCGGTCGATACATTTTCTTCCACCCGAACACAACACTCAACAACCAAACTATTTACCCAACACTTCACTTGTTAATTTTACTCCGTGGGCAGTCAATCACCAAACAACAATCGCTGACAAGACTTTACTTCCGCGTCTCATTTGCCCCACTTTTTACGGCAGTCCTCAAGTCTCAAGTGTTTCGCCGTACACTCAAGTAAATATCAACATAATGGTTGTTCTGAATTCTACAAAATATCCTCTCACGGCAACAACTATTCCTCGTCGTGATCAAAACGGTTCTGCTGCATGTGGATTATGTACCGTTCTTCCATTATAAAATTTATTATATATTAATTACAGAATATATTATTCGTGTTTTCGAAGGGTAGTAATACGACCATTATAAAACTTCAAAACATTTGTAGCAGAGAAGAAGTGATTTTAAAATCTCTTATAGACTGAAACGATATATTTCTAAACAAATGGTTGTACATAAAACAAATAAAACGCTTTGTGAAAAGTTCACAGACTGAATGAAATAACAGAAATATTTTTTGGATTTTTGTTGGCACTTGTAGTGTACTAATGTTATTAGTATAGTAAATACCGAAAGTTTTGATCTAATTCTTTATTTACCCAAAAATTTGGAGGAGAAACTTTAACTTTTAGCCTCACCCAATGTAAATCATTGGGAGAAAGTAGTGAAACCCATGCTATTATTCGAGGATAGGTGTTATTAAACATTTCGAAATTAAAAATTAGCGAAATTACCACAATAATATTCATTAAAGGAAAATGAAAATAATTAATGGACATGTAATAAATGTCTCACTTATTGAGCCCATCTAAGTTGAGAATTCCGATCTCTCCAAAAAAGTCCCCCGCCTGCATTGTTGTGAGCACCTTCCCCAGTTCACTAAAAATAAAAACAAAATGAATTTTGTACCAGTAACACATGAGATTTGTATACACCATTACTATAATTAATTTTGCCCTCTCATTTTAATATTGTAGAACCAATTACAATAATATAACATGAAACTTAACTTAAGGGTTGAGCGTATTCTAAACAATCGGGTCGAGTTTAAGACGTTTAGATAATTGCATAAATAAATTGTTGAAGATTTCATGAATGAAACAAAAAGAAACTCATTTCATTCATTTTGCTTTGCAATCCTCGCAAGTTGTATGCAAAAATTTATAAATTATTTGTGCACGAATACGCTTACAATTTCCAAATTCCCATGTAAATGTAGGGATGGAAGCACACATAAAAAGATACAAGCAAATTATCGGCACAGAGATTGTTGTGCCATTTAATGCTGCCTACCAGGTGCTTACCAGGAGTAGATCTGACTGAGTGAGCATAACTTCCGGCCATCGTGAGATAAATGGAGGATGAGAAAGCAGAGAATCCCTATTGTCTCAGTTTGCTCTTCTAACGGAATTCGTAGAAAGAAATCTAAGTGCAGCTAAAGCTTTTAACATGTTACAGTGTAATAATATTATATCTGTATGTTGAATAAGTTCTGTCTACTAAAGGTCACTCACTGTGTGTGCAGTTGTTCGAAGAATCATCGGGGAAATCAAACTTTGCATCAAATAATCTTGAATTGGCTATTGTCGGGCCATGAACACTCAAGAGTTCAATTTGCCCTGACGTGATTAAAATTGCTCTTCGTATTTAATCGAAACGGAAACGAAAGTCAATTCTTTATTTCCCCACCACAACAAAATGTATTTGCTCTTCGCCTTTTTATTCCTCCAAGATCAAATGTTGCTTCTTCACAAGTACCATTCAAATACCGAGTAAACTTAATTGCAAAACTAATCGTTCTGTACGCGTCTTAATTGTAAATCAGAGTAAATGCAACCAAAAGTATTTAAGTTCGACTCCACGTGTGACAATCCTATTATTGTGTAGGCTGAGACTCATCAACGGGCATGTACTAACAATAAATTCATACAGGCACAATACACGAATCAATAAAACATTCTGTGTCTATTTAAAAGCTGTTTGGTGCATTTGCCTTGAAATGGTTCACAATAATAAATACTGTACAAACAAAACGTCTGCGTGAGTGTATTGTGTATGAATGAGTATTTTAAGTTAAGTGTTGATGCTCCTTTACGGCGAATGTTTACAAGTCATGAAGAGTAATTAGTCCTGAGTTTAGATTTTGTGAAATCGCAAGAGAATTACTATAAGTTTCAAAGAAAATCCGTGTTGTTTTTCACACACCACTTGGCCAACAAACATTCTCCTGCACTAATTTATTTAATCATTCTGACAGATTAATGAACTCATTCTTAGCAAAGGCACATTTATAGACTCGACGTTGCTATACTTTGTTGGTTTAAGGGTCTAAAATATTATATCGCCATTTCATGCAGATGCGCAATATAGTATAGTACAATTTAGTACAATACAATATTCATGAAGTCTAACTGTGAAAATCTCAACTGAATTCGCTTTTGCTCACTGCTACTTTGTCTTCTAGTATAATAGAGGATTGAATAGCTGTACTATAGTACACTTTCTTGCAACATCCGAATTTTTCACACTAACACCTAACCGAAACATGTACAGCTACACTGGCTGAGACGGGAAATACTGAAAGGCATGCAGAAATAATTTAAAGGAATTATGAATAGAATTCATAAAGGGCTGTTACCTGATAACCTCTAAAATTCCGTCTGCAATAATAAACATTTCTCTAGCGACTTCCCCTTTACGACAAATAAGATCTCCAGGCGTGAAAATGTAAGCTTTCATCTTCAGTACAAGGTCGTGCAGAAACTCGGGTTGACATTCTTGAAATATCGTTACCTGGAAGAATAAAAAGGTGAGCCTTATTTTTACAATTGTTTGTGAAACTTTCAGAGTGAGTAGATTACAGTTATAAAATGAGCGTATTCGAGAAAAGCGGGTTATAGTGATGGATGAGGGATGAAGGAAAGCGGAAGAGTATATGGAAGAATTATTTGCAGAGGAATTGGGGAAGGAGAGCGTTGTAACTAAAAGAAAAAGAGTTATGCGAAAAGACTTAAGTAAAGAAAGTAAGAGAAGTGTGACCTTTTTCAAAACACTGAGATTAACGTGTAGAGCTAGCTCTGTTTTGAGTTTGTCTGGCAACAACCCCAAGGCCGTGTTGATATCTCCTCCGCCTTGTATGCGTCCTCTGAAATCAAGAAAGTGTGAACTACGTGTTCTGTAAACGTGCATGATTCACAAAAGGACACACCGATACAACATCTAGCGAAGGGACAACTGAACACACAAGAACCTCAACAGAAACCAAAGCCTGGATATACCGCAGTTTTTAACATGTAATCTGGATTTCATTAATTAACTCTCTCACTTCTCGTGCATTAATTAATGAAACAAACGATTCACACGCTGTTCATTTACTTCAACGATATTTCTACGTGTAAGTGGAGTCATTAGCGTACAGCAATGGGTCCGCACCGGGATTTGCATTGCGCAGCATAGCGTGCACTTTTAGTCACCAATTTGCACTTAGCATTGCATTGCATGTTTGAATACTGATGTGTGTATTAATTCACCTGGACCACGAGTAGTCATACCAGCGAAGAACTCTCCGCTGCATATCACGGGGCACTTTGTGATGTCTCATGTACGTTTTAGCACCATCCTAAATCAAATCACACAAACACATTCGTCACAAACATTAGTCGCTTCACTCAATCATCCCAAATCCACCCTCACAATTTCTCTCTTTGCTTAAACTTCTAATGCTCAACCCTCCATTACAAGTCTCATTATGTCCCACAATTTCCATACCAAACAAACAATTGCTTCTTGCAAATATTTTTAGAACAGACGCGCTATCCTACTTTTGTGATAAAAATTCTCTGGCAAGTATCAATTAAAAAACATTTCCCCCGGCCTGAGCTTAACAGAAAAATTGGAAAATATTTTACATACAATAAGATAAACTCAAGTAGATTTTATTTTGGATCGATATGGATGAAGTCTAAGCCTTTCTTTACAATCTCTTTCTGTAAATCTCAATATAATTACTAAATAAAAAATATAATATTACATAGTTGAGTTTTGATCAAATGCGACGGTGAAATAAAAACGTTGTTGACTAAAGACATCCAAAGTGTATCTAGTTGCAAGTAATTAGTTTCTTGCAAAACTCAAATTATTTTTGAGACTTGGATCAAATTATTAAAACACGTGTGCTTTAAAATAATCCGTCCATGTATCCCATAATATGTTTTTTCACTATTACTATTATTTCTAAATTGTCTGTGTCTATAAATACACGTTTTTATCGGAAGAAAAGAATCACGTGAAAAAGGGAAAGGTTAACCAGTTCCGACAGTATAGTCTCCAATGTACAGAATCAAATACATGGTTATACATATTTAATGAAAAATATTCAAATCGGTAATAACAAATATGCAAAATGTAATACAAGCTGACGGAATTCATTAAATCCGCATTCAGACAATAAATTCGCACTCGCATATTACCCATGCAGGCACGAGGCAACATAAATGTATGTGAAAGACCTGACTAATAGTTACTAATGGTAGAATTCAGGTTCAGTGAGATGGTCGGAAAAGAGGTTAAAAAGTTTTAAATAATTCTAGGGTTTAAAAAATATCAAAAAATGTATCTAACGACATAAGACTTAGCATAGGTAGGTATTTGTAAATGACAAATGTGGAATGAGCATACCTACATGGACTCATTACAAGTATCGCAGAAAAGTCAATAATGAAGGCTAAAATTAGAGATTCTAAATAACGAAATTACTAGACGAGGCATAAAATGGAATTGCTTATGAATGGAGCTAGTTGAATGATTTAGTTTGTTGCGATAAAACATTTATTTAATAAAGGAGAATTAAAGTGAGGTACTTACCAAAAGCCTTTCAAATTCTAGTCGGTTAGCGTTACGATTTGTGATGACATTGCCAACTTGTCCTACAACAGAAGATGCACAAGAGTTAATTTGGTGAACTTTACAAAACTCCGAAGCTTTCCGATTAAATATTCTCTTTCCAACTACAGATATAATTACACACTGCTGCATTTCCCTTGGCTCAATAACCACAAGTTTCCCTTCCCAAGTTTTCTCTTCTCCAACAACAATCGTAAATCAAGTCTCGGAAATGGAAATGATCAAATTTCGAGCAACACATTTTTACATGAGCCATGAATGTTATCAATAGCAAATCTGGATACAGCTATGCTAACTATATATATCTATATGCACATATATGTAAACCAAGCACGTTTTTCAGCAAGAGTTAGAATAAATCATTACTCACAATCAGTCCTACTCTGCAACTTAAAAATAATAATATTTTTGTTTCAAATGCAACAATGATCATGTTTAAGTTCGCTATAGAATTCCAAGAGAAATTTATAGGGCAAATTACTAATAATAAGCCTTAAATGGATGGTCAAAATATGAAGTAAATGTAGGTAATATACATAATTAAGACAGGCGGTTCTTACAGAACTTGTTCGATAATTGATGATGAATGATGATACTAAAGAAAGGAAAGTATCAGTAAGTGCTTATAAAGTCTATACCGTTTGCTGCGAGCTTCTAATAAAAGCGTTGCTGCTATAAGGTAAGTATGTCTGGTAGAATAACCATGTGGAAAATGAGAACTGCCTGCGCGATGTTTTCTGCTTATTGTATTGTCTTACCACAGCCCTTTACATTAACAAGCTAATATTTTAGCCTTTATATTTATATACTGCACGATATGGTTTAGATATGGTTATGTTTATCATCATATACAGATATCTTCTGTATTCAATACGCTACATAATTCTCACACATATTTCTAAGGCGGTGACAAATACAGATACAGCACCTGCACGAATGCACGGATGGCACCTACAAAAATCTGTCTCGCCTTTCCCTTTTAGGAATTGTAAAACTCTGTTCAAAATCAAAAGGTTTTTTAATAATGCCACGTATATAAGGTAATAATTTGCAACATGGACTTATTAATGTACTTATGCATGGCAATATTAAATCCTATCAAGTATGGGTGTAGTAGTGTACAATATACTGGATTTTTTGTATGCCAATAACACTTTCGTATCTTGGAACCTTCTTCCGCTTTTGAATTATGCTCCAATACAAAATGAAATATTGTCCCTAATAAATCATCAATTACGTTTCTCTCTACCGTTCCTGGCTAACCGTTTTGTCTACATCTTCGGAGTTCTATAGAACTTACATTAATGTGCCTGGGCCTTTAGGGTCCATGTGCTTTTCAAATGTTTACTTTTACTGTTGGAAATATAAAGAAACTAAATGCAAATTAAATTCCATATAAATACAGATAATGCTATCTGACTGCGCATTCGCAAATTTTTACATGTAAAAATAAACTTTGGAAAAGCTCAAAAATATCCGATTATTGGTTTTTGAAAAAGATTGGATTGAATAATTTCTAAACATTATCGCAACAGAAAAATACTTTATTTTGTGATCCTTTTCCAGGAACCAATTACTTGTAAAACTCGGCAGTATTGCGAATAATAACAGTATAACAGTACGAGCAGAATGAAGCGTCCCGCTCGTGTGAAACATGATAGGAAATGCTTTTAAACACGGGTAAAGTATGTACTAAATAGCACTTAATAAAAATAACCATGACAACTAAAGTCCTACCCGTATCAGTAGTGTATGGGATGGTTTATTCTACTCGCACAGTACATAGTACATATAAAAGTGAAGAATTCCCTCTCACATAATATTATAACCTAAGTAGATGTAACTCGGATGTTATAGAATAAAAAGAATTTGAAACAAAACTACATCTATAGAAAAACCATCACCATCATCGCAACAGAAATTAAGAGTTCCACCTTATATGACAAAAGTAGGTTAACATTTGCAGCAACCAAAAAAATGTAATTTATTTCCTTGATTGATAATTGTTTTGAGACTGCGACTGTCCCTGTAGACAAAATCATTACACAACTTTCTCGTTTTCCTATTTATAGATTTATGGAGACAATAAATTCACAGCACCATAATACACTTCGCTGAATCAATAAACCATTGCAAAAAAACCTCGATAAGTATCAACCGTTACACTGTTTTGGGGAGTGTGACACGGTAGCATTAACTGTGATATCAACACGTCAATTGCGATATTGTTTTGGTAGCTGTACAACTAATCTGATGTATTTAAAACATCAGCTGCCGTTTCTCGAAATATCTCAACAAAATGTCTCACCATGTTCTAAATTTATCGTGGTGAAGGACAGACGGACAGCTTTGTCATTCACATAAAGTATCCCCAATACTTAATAATCAACACGGCAATTTTTTGGCAAGTCAGCTGAATGTGTTATTGGTGCACATTAAAATGAGGTAGGTACAATTACCTCCGTACACTTCATTCCAATTACGAGCAGCTACATTGTCTTGTCTCCATCACACTGGAAACTTGACATTGGAATGAGTGTCTCACATCATGAAGAAAATTGCCTACACTTACTTGGGTACAGAAACGAAGGATATGCGCCCATTTCGGATATATCTACTGTTTGTGTAAATGAACTTTCACATTGCATACGCGGACACGGTAGCAATTGCATAATATTCAGGGAGTTTATCGCATTCTGCACTAACCTTCGTCTATGCCTCATACTAAGCTAGGCATCCCTATATAAATCCAGAATTAACGTTAGGAGTGAGTGTTAGGAGGAAGTAAAGAAGCCAGGCACGTGTAAATGATCCTTCTTTGTTGCTCACAATCGACAGAAATACTCGACGCTAGCAGAGCGCGAAGATTTATTCACTTGTCGTTTGCAAAGAAAGTTTTCTTTTATGTTTTCACTAATTAGAAAGTTATTTCATTCAACACTCAAACTAAGTTTGTCCCGTTGCTGTTAAAATGAACATTTATTACAATTTGTCTAAAGAAAGCAAAAATGTTTTATTGCACACTAGTCATTTTCTTATTATTTATTACAAACAAATGTGAAAATCAAATTCACATCACATATTATTTGTCTGAAGGACAAGGAAGCCTTGCAAATAATTTTCTAGAAAATAACAGGCAATTATTTTATGTAAATATCACTACTCCATCGGAGAACACCTGCAGATTTCTAAAGCGTCGACATTTTCACCAGTGGTTGGTTTAGTTGGACATAAAAATGTATAAACTCGAATCATGAATATGATCAGACGAGAGGCACAAATCCGATTGGCCCTTTAAAGGACCAACTTCCGACTTAGGATTTTACTTATTGTATTTGTACTTTTAGATTCTGGGTCTGCTATTGGCTAATTGTATCTGTGATCCAGCCTTAAAAGATCTCTGTTTGTGCGAGTTAATATCATGAGTGGTAGCAACAAAAACTCTCCCTTTCTTAACAAAACATCGCAAAATAAAAAAAAACACAACTTGGTCTTGTTTTGATATTGTACTACAAAATTAGTTTATGGCTACCAAGTATACCTACCAGTCTTGTGGGTTTTCTTTTACAAACTACGGGACTAAAACGCCTACACTCTACATAGAAAACACAATGCTTTCGGTGTTGCATTGATTGGTAAAGAGAAATTTGTACTGATTCTTTACAGGGAAAACAAATGGACGATGATAAATTAAACTCTTGTTTTTCTTACACATTAAATATTTTTCTTGGAATTATAATCACACGCCTGCATGGCTTCATGAAATAAGATTCTTTTCTTTTAATACATGTCCCAAACTATAGGGTTGTACTTACTCCGAATTCATCTTTCTTTGACGAACAATATTTTTAACGACACTATCATAAACAGTAAAAGAATATCTTACCCACAATTGTAGCAAAAATGAAGACTCCGATCAAGTAGCTTACGATGGTAAACAGGTACCTAGAAATTTAACACAATAATTAATTACGATACTTGAAAAATGAACACTTGTATCACGTCACAGTTTCATCTACACTCCTCAAGTCACGAAAAAGATTAAAAACTGTCACGTTAAGATTAAAACGACGATTAAAGCGTAGCGTAAAATATTGCATGAATATATGAATATTCTAGAGTGTATTTTTGCACCACATGCCACAGTATTAATTGATAGAAAGTTAAAAAATGACCCAATATTCTCCAAGTCACAGTGAACTCAAACAAGAATTATTAATTTTATATTTATATGAAAATCATTTTGGAAATTTAAACATGAAGACGCTTCTTGATGTTAATGACTTCTAAAAACCATTGCATAATAGCAACCTGTAATGTTACTTTCTTAAACCAAAGACATTTTGACATTTCTCGTGACGTCTCTTGTGACACGTTTTATAATTCTCCGAGGTAGTAATTGCACAATAAACGGGTGAAATAAGTGAAAGTTTTGAATTTAAATGAGTCAATTTGAGGACAGATTTATTGAAACGATTATCTACTTCAAGTTTGCAGACTCGTACTGAAAATTTGCACTTTAAATATAGCTTATATGAACCTACCTGCTCTCTACTTATATTTATTTCCGTTTTAGAACTACCTTTGCGTTTAATACTTAATGATGTCGGAGTCAAGTTTCAGAAAGTTGCAAGGGAAAATATGAAATTGGGAGCTTGGCATTTATGATCACTACGTATTGTTAAAGAAAAAGTATCTACCTACTTCGACTTATTGTTAGTGAATACGTAACTTCCTTATTTTCAGTTACGAAAGTATAAAATTATGTTCTTGTGTACTTGAGCTGAAACTAATAGAAGATGTCCTCATTATCTTGTAAACTTGCTCTCATGCATGTTTTTGAATATGTATGTGGGATTGTACGAGTACGTATTATAAGTTAAGTAATAATACTGAATTTCGTTGAAAATTACCCGTGTATTCTAAAGCAATTCACAACGATGAAATCAGAGTTAGAGAAAGCAGAGGAGTTTTCCGTCCCTCTTCATAAATCTTGTAGAAATGTGTCCAATTAGACCACACACTTGAATTGCTACAAATATTTGCCCAAAACTTTCTCTTCAAACACTCTTGCAAATTTGATAAAATTGAGATTAATTTCCTACTAAAGAAAGATATTGCGTGACTGAGTTTTTATTCTACATAATCTTACTTTTTTAGTTTGTTGCGGATTAAAAGCTTTGAACATTAAGTAGATCAACCGAAAAACAGAATTGTATCATTAGTGAATTTCCAAATGAAAATGAGACATTAATTTCAATGAAAGCTGCAATATGGAGAATATTCGTTCAATGATGATGCAATACTTACAGCATTTATGTGGGTAAAGTACACCTTCGAAAAAGAGTGAGAAGGTTTATTACTTAGACAACATGGTTTGCATGATGTGCAACTTAAGAGTAGACTTGGATGTGGTAAATAAGAAAGTATTTGGTATGAATGAAAAAGAGTGAGACCCTCAAAGCTTTCGAACAGACACAAAAAACTTGACTCTGTTGTACATTTGATTGTTGAAAGACGAAAGACAGTAAGAAATGTGCAATATATAACCGAAAGTGAAATGTGGTGGAGGTCATTTGCAGAGGAATTGGGGAACTCTGCTTTCGCGGAAGATCATCAAGTGAACGACATTGAGAAGAACTGCGGAGGAAAGAGTTTTTGGTTGAATGGATGTAGCACAGAGGAATGGAAGTTTTGAAGGCTGTTCGAAAACCTTTCAAGGGTCCTACGTATGTCTTTCTATCTGCCTCCACACACAAATCACAAATACCGACAGTTTCCTGCAAAACGGTCGCTTTGACTCATTAACTCAGCTCTTGTTTCCTCAGACATTCTCTCCACTTGTTTGTCGTCTTTATTTCCACTAATTTTATTGCTTAAAGAGCCAATCTTCTTACTGCTACATTTCTGTCTATTTATGCAACCATGGAACGTCCATTTCATTTCCAGTCCACACCATTCAATACATTCTACGACATGGAGTTCAAGAAGGCGAGAGGGTTCGTTGAGTTTCATCCAGTTTGGCTTCTCCCAGTAGAAAGCCATAGAAAAGACATGTCTGACTCCGTGGATATAATGTGGCTGTGTTTTACATAATGTTATGGCGATGCATCTCCAACATTCATTTCATATCAGAAAGATGATAATGCCAGACTTGAGAGAGAAAGAAAGTCAAAAACTTGATTTGCATAACTTTCTCTTTCAGAATCAAAGGAACGAACAGCCTCCAAGACTCTTACTTTGCCCTCCCCCTACTTAGTGGGTCTCCACACACGGCCCTGCTTGTAGAACAGTCGGGGAAATACATTCAGCACAATAAATTTCATTCCGGCTCTCCCAGTATACATAATACATTTAAATTGCCATCAAACATTAACTTGTGCATTTATGAATCATTTTTCCATTCCCTTGGCTGTGGTGACTCGACCCACCTACCACATGCGTGCGTTTAAATGGGATTATAATGTAACACGATTTTTCCATTTCCGCCAGGACCAGTTGAGTGGAGGTGAAAGGCCATGAAATACTGCTGTAAACTCAAATCCATGTTTGTTAAGCTACCTACACACAAACCAAACAATTTTCTTCAGCTAAACAAAATGTAGCTGCCTCTGTATGCATTTTTGTTGGTGTACACAGACAGCGGGATTTATGTAGCGATGAGACTCCCATTCTTCCATCCTCCAACATTAAATACACTGCAGCTGGATTGCTTTTTGTCGAATTTAATGGAATTAGTCATTTTTATTGAGGAAGCTAATGCTTAATGCTAACAAACAGGAAGAACACAGAGCACGTCTCACATTAAACCCCAAAAAATATCAAACAGACTCAACTCTCCTCCAATGCAATAAAAACCTACTGAAATAAAAACCTAGTCGCAGTTCCGCCGGGTCAACAATCTTCCGCGTACAAAATGTGTTAGGGCACTACAGTAAGTAACGTACTAGAATATGTATAGGGACCTATAATATAACAACAGTGTTTTACTGTTGACTGTTACTGCCATTACAAATTACTCAGGGCCACTCCTCGTGAATATTAGCAAACACAATGGGTAATTGTAGATGTAACAGTGAAACACATTTTAAGAAATAACTTTGAGGATGGCAATGGAGTTAATGGTTGCAGCAGCAACAGTACCTAATGTTAAAGTACGCTTGACCAAAGAAGTACATGCAGTATTTGGTTTTCGAACCCTGTCCCTCACCCTCCTGCTGAAAATATTCCACTAATTGTAAATGACACAGAGCTATGGAAATTACACAGGATTTTAATCATTGGTCATGATTTTTATTCATCTCAAAAAACAGAAACTGTAATTTTCACACATATATTTAACTTTGCTTGGTTTTAAATATATTTGAGGAATTACCTCAACTTTCCCTTTTTTTATGTGACCAAATAATGTCATCATGGTGAATAAAAATCATTTACTTACAATATACATGAATGTTTCAAACTGACTCTTTGTTTGTACAGTTGAATATTTTCCGCGGGAAGATTCAGGAAAGAAAATATAAAAACGTAGAAATAATGCATTGGTGAAAGTGAGAGTTGTATTTGAGTATTGCCTTCTGTTTGAGAAAAAGTGAGGCTGTGTGTAAAAAGTGTAGCTGGGGAAAGGAAGAAGTAATGTATTCGTGTAGGTTGAGTTGAGTGTGAATTGAGAAATGTTTGGCTGGCGCTGGAGCGAAAGGAGTTGAGACGAGTTGGTTGAATTGAAGTGACTGTGTGTTTTGTTTGGGAAGACTTTTTGGTTTTTGGCTGGTTGTGTCTTCACTTGAGAGTTTACACTATCGTTTATGTAATATGATGAGATGTGCTCTGCTGTTCTTTCGCTCTTTCTAAAAATGACTTGATTCCTTTAGTTGGTAATTCATTCAGATCGATCAGGAGATCATTGGTTTAGTTTCGTTTGGTTTTCTTCCTCTGAACCGTATCGATCCATTCAGGAATCAATAGTCTGGCTTTGAGAGTCCCTATTATGTTTTTTCTTTGTCTGTCTACCATCCTCCTTCCTACTCCTATCCTCCTTCCGTCTACTACTCCAGTCAAGTCTCTTTTCTCTCCGTGCTTGTCTATCACCAACCATTCCCGAAACTACATTAGCATCGTCTTGGTCAGGAAATGAGACACCGAAACCAATCAACTCACTTGAACCTAATTTGATTGATTCGCGGACTAATTACAACCGTACAAGCTAATACAACACAGTTAGACTGAGAACTACAATGGAGTTGGGATGTGGAGGGGAAGGAAGTCAGATTTGATTTCCGGGTGCATGGCTTTCATCATAAGAACAACAAAAACAACAGTCGCAGCCTTGGCCTGCGATGAGTGAGGA
Organism: Pogonognathellus flavescens; assembly: GCA_019776165.1. Lineage (NCBI taxonomy): Eukaryota > Metazoa > Arthropoda > Collembola > Entomobryomorpha > Tomoceridae > Pogonognathellus > Pogonognathellus flavescens. The sequence continues at coordinate 23,755 of JABASD010001983.1, forward strand.
GATGTGCTCCTGTTGGAAAACTTTGAGGATTGGATTCACTCTCTTTTTGTGCGAAACAGACAACAGATCTGTTATTCATCTCACTTGTGTCAAAATGACTAACCCATTGTTGCTGGAAATGTGGAGTAAACGGGATTTATGTTTCTGAGTCCGGAAGCCGTCGTTCTCGTCTGGATTAAATGGGGTTGACCGGTCTCCTAACCTTTAGGTTATATTCAACACCATCACTTTTAAATTTGTCAAGTCCACGTCCCACATTATCATTATCGCCAACACTCAACTCGCCCTCTGCCTTCTTTCCACACACAATAAGGCCAACCATCACAACCCGTCTTCATCTTCAAACACTACCAATACCTCTACGCATTTTATACCAATACTTCCATTGTCTAAAACAAAAACTCTCGTAGCTTAACCACTTCCTTACATGTTATTCCGTACACATTATTATGTACATTTTCTTACAAACACTCTAAGTATAAATCATTACTTAACAAAGCTGCTATTTAAATTTACATTACCAATGCCTATAGAAATCAGCATAGGAACCGAAAATACAAAGTGAATATTTTTGCAACAAAGCTCAAAATATATCGAAGCTTCAGTTTCGGGGGGGGGGTGCATTGGAGCGATTGCTCTTCTGTCCATGATTATAGCTTTTTAAATTACTCCTACACTTCCCACATAAGATGTAAAGAAGTTTACCATAAAATTACCAACATGAAACTAGTTTTAGAGATTTTTTCTCTTTTATTTCTTAGACTGGTATAATATTGTGAATTTTGAATAATATTGTGTACCGGTATTAACATTAATAACATTAAGGGACACTGGGGGTGGGGCCTGGGATGGTTAAGGGTGGATTCTGGAGGGACATAAGTTTGGAGAGTTGTGTCTGTTGGAAGTTGTATTTGTGGTCACAATTAATCAGTTGGCGATTTGAGAGTGATCTTAGAGTGACCAGAGCAGACTGGGATGATGGTGATGCATAAAACATGATTGTGAAGTATCAAGTGTCGGTGTCGGAGTCTGGAGTCTGCCAGTTAGCATATATGCATAATAAACGAGAGCTGTCACATGCCGAGTCAACCGCAACTGACTTTGGTTTTTTAGGTCCCTTTCGGTTTTGTTTGGTTTCAACTCGTCCAAAAGTCATGTTTCTTTCTTGACTTGGCCAATTGTAGGAACTACTCGTACACATAAGACTAGACACAGTACAAGTGCAGCGCTGTAATTGTGAAGTGTGTCACAGTCAGACAAAGAGGGGATTTCCAGAGAAACAGTGAGCCAAAAGCTCTGCGAAGACTTCAAGTGGAAAATGTTATTTGCAAAATACCCCACCCGCACCCTTTTCATGCTTTCGCACTTCTTCCGCCCCAGCAGCTGTCTCTCACTCACTTTTCACATTTCCCAACTCTTCTCGCTCTCCCTCACCCGAACAAATTACCAGGCCTTCTATGCCACGTTGTGCTATACACGCCAAACAATAAGTCAACTTACTAAGCCATGTCCTCTACGCAAACCAAATAACTCTTCACACGGCTACCTACATGTGTCCCCTGTCCTCTGTAATAACTTCCCTCGTGTAAACATACCTTCTGCACTAACCGTACATTGCACACAGCATTATAAACTAAACAAACACATGTGCATTAATATTTAACATTGATACTAGCCATGGCCATGACATGAATATGAATATGCTAAACTCCAGCTGTACAAGATCAACCCAGTCCCTTAAAATGTTGTAATAAACTGCTAAATATGGAGGATTATAAGAGTGACTGAATGAGTGCTTTATGCTTACAGGCTTACCTGCCTTGGCGAGTAAGGACGTTCTGTGTACATAATATTATTATGAGTTTTTTGTGAAATTTATGTGTAGAGTGCATGGAATAAAATACAGTCGTGGGATGATATGGAGTGTGGAGAAAGAAGGAATTTCTCATGGTGTCTGTGTCTTGCTTAATAGTTGCAGAAGGAGTACACAAAGGGAGCAGCGTGCTCATGTCACCCGATACGAACAATTTGTACATGAAACTGCTTTCATTTGTACACAAAGTACAACTGGTATGAAAACAGATTATTTCTGTGTACATAGCCTATAGGTATGTGAGAGAGTTTCCCTACCGCTATCTGTTAGCATCCATTTCCACACTTTTTAGAATTGCACAAGAGGATTTACGACTATTATTATTAATACGACACTTTCTGTCTTGCTGAATTCATTAGCACAAGACTCTACGGGGTGAGAAAGAATAAGCAAGTCTTACCAGCAACACCGGATAACTTATTTCATAAATCCTGTACACTTCGCTGCTTTTGTCCCAATTCTTATGACGGGGGAAAAGAAAGAAAGTCGGAAACATATGTAGCGCTACGTATAGAATTACATGGCCAACTCGTGTTTTCATTTAGTTGCATATTTTAACAGACGAACATAATTCTCGTTCCAGCTCCGTTTTTTGGCTCTTTTTTTAGAGCTATATACAGACTCGAATGTGGATGGAAAAACAGAAAAAGTGAGCTTAAGAAGATTACGTGCATTAAGTGATAGTGATACTCCGGCTATGCTTTGAGTTTCTATCTCTCTGGAGAAAATGCTGCAAAAAGGAGTAATCTGATGTATTCATTTTCCGTGATGCTATTAGTTCTGTTATTGTGCTATTTAATATGTGCAATGCAGTTTGAGAAATGCCTTCACAGATTACATTTCATATAAAACACTCCATTCATTTCCCAGTGTAAAAAGTACCTATGGTGCTTGGTGTGGTTAAATATCTGCAATTCGAGTGATTAGTGGATTCCGTCCTACATCTTCACACAACAAACTATTAGCAATGGAGCTGTAAGAGATGAATGATATATTTAGAACGTAATTCTGTTGGCAGACTAAACACTACACTGCCCATTAGATATTTATGCCACATCGTTGAAACGGGGAGAGTGCTTGCTACATAAAGACTCAGCTTATTACTTGATCATACCATGCGTCATAAATTCATATCGGTATTTACGCTTAGTTCAGTTTAAGCAAAGTAGCTGCACCAAACAACTTCTCCTCTTCCTCCTGCAAAACTAACATCACTCCGCTCCTCCAAACAAAGGATTACGTTTCATTCATAAATTATCTTCATCCGTCATTTGTCCTCTCACATTTACTAGAAATGTTCAACTTCCTACCTGTCCCCTCACTATCTCCATTTCTGCCATTCCCGAATCTAATGTGCCATAATGCTAATACAACTAACATTTCTGCATGTTTATTACCAACTTTAATCATTGTACCCTAAAACCTTACATGTGTAGTCTTTCAATTCCCGGTTATAGTTTAAAGGATTTTCTAATTAAAAAAATACTTTTCGTTATGCTAATCTTAATATTTAACAAAAAATTAATGTTCTTAACACTGTCATGTATCTTGTGTATATAGGTGTACGAGAAAAAAATGAAGTATGATACAAGATCTAAATTTCAAATATAAATTCATGCGGCACATATGGCCAATTATTCGTAGAAAGTTTCAATGTTATGTAGTATGGTTTTACTGGCAAAACTTTTTTGCCCGTTTACCAAGGTTCTTTTCTAATTCTTTACTAATTAATTATACTAAAAGCAAGAAAAGTAATAAAATAATGGTAGATAAAATGCCTATATACTACTAAATAGCTAGACGCTTTGCTTTCGTTCTCAATTATAGTACAAACAATTTTCGACATTCTAAATTCTGAAAATGGACACATAATTGATGCTTAGTAAAACAATTGAATCAGCTAATTGTAAGTTATTTGCTAATTGTTATTCTGTGGAGACTGGATTATTATTTCCGCGCATTCAAAGCATAATAATGATAACCTATTTGTGGCATTGTGCTTTTAGCATATTTGAATTGAAGAATAATTTAAAAGAGTAAAATGAAATGCAAATGATCAGTTTGTGAATTTGGCGAAATAGATAATGAATTTCTGTTGGTGTTTAGAAGCTGAAGGCTGAAATTAAGTTAATGAAGAAGACAACAGACAGGAAATGATGTTTCCTAATTCAAGGAGCACGTTTATTTGTCTAGGAAGCGGTGAGAGAGAATTGGTTGAGTAGTTGGCAATGGCATTGGGATTGGGACACAGAGGGAGTCCAGGTCTGCGGGAATTATTGGATTATGCATGCTGATGGTGAGTTTCGGTAGAGGAAAGTGCGGTAGGAGCTGTCACCCTTCACGACATCCCACAATCTGATCTCTTCTTTCCTGCCTGCAATTTCGATAACATTTCTGTCCTCCGATTCTGCGGCTGCAAAGAAGAAAGTAACACGGACTTTCCTATCTACCTCTTCCTCTACGCCCTTTCCCAGAATCTAACAAATATCCTTCCATTTATCTCAGTCCAATGAATAGAACATTCAAATTCCAGTCTGCAGCTAGCACTACAATCATCACCGCATTGTATATCGCAAGCGGGTCAACTTTCAAACCTCACTTTATTCTCAATCTCCTCTAATAACATTCTCTAATGCAGCTTGCATCAATTTATTCATACCAGTTGGAAATGTGCAGCTTTGTTATTTAAATCCTCCATGCGGTATTACTAGTATTACACGTTATTCTCTTTTATTAATTCGGCAAATAAATTGAAAAAATAGGAGATCCGTAGTCCAACTCCACAAGGTTAAATAAACATTTTTAAATCATGGATCAATGCCTCCTCCTGGATATTTTCTCTACATTTATTTGATGTTGTTGATTATGTTCCAATTGCATTGGATTATGTTCCACTGCATTCTTGAGTGATTTCACTTTGCTCAGTGTTTATTATGTTCCAATTGCATTGGATTATGTTCCACTGCATTCTTGAGTGATTTCACTTTGCTCAGTGTTTATTATGTATGCCTTCTTGTCATTTTACACACTTTTATAAATAACTGCATAGTATTGGCTCCTTCCTATTCCTATCAAAAATTAAATCATTCTTACAACATTTTTGAAGGCTTCTGTGCATTGCAGATTTTCTTTCTCCTCGGTCTCTTTCTCTTTTTTGACTTTGTAAATAGCTCTATCTGTTTTTCAATAACATAAAGCAATGTGCTATTGGGAAATTTTCCATTTGAGGAAATTGCAAATTGGATTCATGTGTGGTGTAGAAAGACATGGGCCGACTGCCAATTGAAATGTAATACAATGCGTAGTGAGTGAGGAAGGAGCCAAATAAAACCGAATGATGGATAATCGTGGCTTCCTGGTCACCTCTCCAGTTCCCCTCTCTGCGAATTTTCATTACACACGCAGTTCTGTGGCATTTCCACATCTTTTACCTCCAATACTCATTTCTTCTCTGAACATTTCCATGCAACATTATTCTCCACACATAAACACTCTCTATGCCATCTCCGAAACATCCATCCGGCAACAGGGCTTTACTTCAAGTTGCTAACTCGATACTTTTCAGTTTTATGCACGGGCGTGTGTATGTTTGTCACTTCAGTCTTTTGTGTATTGCTATTTGGGACTTGTGCAACAATAGTACGCAATATTCTGCCATTATCGCCCATTTAACCAACCTTCATCGCCTACACACACAATTACAGTTGGGAGTGAGACCATGGGTTCGGCTGATTACCACGCCACGGGGGAACAGTCACTACATTAAATCCTCATTTTATCCATACGCTGCAGTGTCTGTACGCGAAAGTATCTGTAAAAGTTTAACTGTGAGTTAGTGAAAACAAAAAAGACTTTCCATACGCAAAAGGCCGTTTAAGCCACTTTCACTCTCCCATCATACAAACACATCTCAACTTTCTTCCTTTGGTACACACGACACACGTGCGAACTGAAACAAAGTTGCATGAAATGTGTTTGCATTTTAATACTCTTTTTTACGCTCACATAAACTCACAAATTGCACTTTAATTCACATATGAGAACTTATTAACATTTCAACACCACAAGCTTATGTGATAAACTGTACTCACTCTCCGGTTAAAACGTGTTAAAAAATAAACATTAATTTTATTTGGCATGGCAGCTTATTTGCATTTTTGTAAAATTGTATTACTAACGTACACATTCAATTTTATACACGAGTTGGTAGGAGTCCAACGTGACATGAACACCAGGTATCAAAATTAATAAAAAATTCAAGTAGCCATAATTTAATGTTTCGAGGTAATATTTGAGTAAAATATTTAGCATTGCACTTTATATTTATTAACGCGGTCTACAGAATTCAGAATTATAGTTTTTTCTTGGAAAACACTACATGTGGGTTTTTATGCTTAAAACATTAGCCAAAGTAAAAACATGACAAATGTTGAGAAATTATCTGGTAGTGTAAAATTATACATTTATACACGTATATTATGTGGGGACATTATTACTCGATACAAATTCTCAGGATTATAATGGCCTTATTCAAAAACGTATTTAGAGGGCAGCATCACCCTCCCCCGCTCCCGAAATTTTTGAACTGAATATTATATTATTTATAAATGTTAAGAAGAAAATATTGACCTATTTTCCATTCAGATTTTGTTTGTTCGAAAGAAAATCTGGATACGTGGTTGTTGAGGGTAGACAACGGAGAAACCGCAAGTGTGCAAACGTTTGGGAGGTATGTCATTAACTGCGTAGTAAGCTGTACATGTATACTTAAGCAAAATTGCTATTCTCTTTCTCTCGCACACACACTAATAACTACTTATCTTTACTCTTTAGCATTTGCGGAATATTTGTGCTTGTTCTCCATTTGCCGTTATAGCTAACGACTCCTGTGTTTTAACGAGTCCCAACGCAGAGAGTTATCTAATACCCCAACTAATTGCAAGCCTTAAATAGCACATTTAGAAGTTACAACTAATGTCAGTAGAAATGTTTCTACAACTTCTAGATGTTACAATTTCCCAAGTACTAAAAATACTCATGAATGTATGTACCCTCAACATGCTCAGTAATGTTTCCAGACAACAAATTAATAAACCGTAATTAATTTTGAACACCGAAAACAATTTCGTAGAGAGGGATAACCGAATTTTATAAACCAGTGTCTTAGTTTCTCTTTCTTGGTATTTGACGGGGTCCTACATTACATATTGAAATTTGCTATATTTTCCGCCAGTATTTAGCGACAACTCAGTGTCGGAAAATTGGATCGGCTTGCACATTTCATTTAAATCCGATTTTCTTTCCAAAGTTGTTACTTAATAACCGGGGAAACTTAAACTAGAATTTAATGAGTAATTTACCAATAACTGCCTGAGTCAGCTTTTGGTTTCTACTATAGTTGGTAACTTTAATGAAGATTGCAAGTCCTCAGGCAGAGTAGAGCATGGTTAATTATTTTTCGGAAAATAAAATGCAGAGGTTTACAAACCGGACACTGGTTGACTTACTGCCAATTTGAATAAGGAGTGGGAAGATCTCCGATGGTTGTCAGCGTTAAGGTAGACCAGTATAAAGATCCGAGGTACTTCCTAGTCAGCGGAGCAAACTCACTGTTGTTTGGATTATTAGGGTTGGGGTAAACCCAAGGTCCTCGAAACCCTTCAGCCTCCGACAGTACATAATAAAAGCACCCAAACCAGTGAGCAAGAAGTAGAAGAATATGTATTAGGTTCACCACTCGCCAAACATTCGGATATACAGTTCTCGATTCTACCATGTAGTAGTAGTGATAGATTCGGTAAAGCTTCAAAAATCGAGGAAATCTGAAAAACAAACAAAAAACATAAATACAACCAATTCTTAAACTCACGACCTATCCAATGTTCAAAAATAATAATTTCCTGTTTTTATTTTATCTTTGTCGTTTTCTCCAATTAACGTTTAAAAAAATTCAGGAGGTTCATAATTCTACAACGGTCAATTAGTTTAGTTCAGTTTAGTTTCGTGTCTTGTATGGAGAGGTTGTACCTGGTCTGTGGTCCTGGTTTTCTGCTGGAAACTACTCGCTATTGTGA
>JABASD010001984.1:0-31687 GCA_019776165.1 Pogonognathellus flavescens
GGAGTGGACCGATTGACCCCATCTTCGAACTTAGCCTCACATATGACCTTACTAGTGTGTATACCAAATTTGGTCAAAATATTTCAACGCGTTCTTAAGTTATCGTGGTGAAGGACGGACAGACGGACGGACGGACAGCTTTGGTCTTCACATAAATTGACTTCGTCACTTAATAAAGAGTAATTAAATGTTAAAATATACTTCTGAAAAATAAAATGAGACATTTACCAGCAGCTCCTCCGGTTGCGATAATAACTTGTCCTCCTCTGGCTTGAACTGTTCTAATTTCCCTGATGATATCTTTGTCGTCCAAATCCCTTTCACCTCCCCACTTAGGGACACAACCACCATTGCTCCCGAGGACAAACGCTAAAGTAAAATCGTTCTGTCCAGTTCTGTCAGAAACTTGTGACATTGTGAGAGTGTCTGTCAACATCACGTCGAAATATGGGGCGAATCTGGGAGCGGATCCTGAATTAACGTAGTATCTTTTGTAAACTGCAGCACAACAAGCATAATATTTTTTATAAGGATGGAAATTTCAAAATACTTTTAGCGAATTTTCATACCGTGTGGGTGAACGACTCCCGAGTCCATATCTCCGGGGCCTTCTGTCATTTCAGTACCACAGTCAACATTGGCTGGCCAATCGCACATTTTATTTTTACCGTTGTATTTGAGACCTGAAGGACATTTATTAACTCTTTCCTCGCCATGTACGCATGTAATGTAAGAACTGCAGTCATCAGGATTCGGTCTCTCACTTCCTTCCTCACAGGCACTAACTTAAAAAGCAAGAAATTTCAAAGAAATTAAAGCCTTTTTGTGAACAACAATTGGAGAAAGTAATAAATTTTTCCTAGAAGTAACGCAATTTGAAATAAAATTTTCCACAAATGCAAAATTGTTAAACTCTTTCAAAAAAACACAAATTCTTCAAAGAAAAATACGAAAATCTACCAAAAAATGAATTGAAATACGAAAATCTACCAAAAATGAATTGAAATACGAAAATCTTTCAAAAAATAATAAACCTTTGTACGAAGATATTTCAAAATACGCAAAGTATAATTCTATTTTGAAAGTGAATAAAAAACTGATGAAAAATAACACTTACCGAAGTAAAATGATGACAGCAAAGCTATCACCACTATAAAATGGCGTATTTGGCCCATTTTCATGAGACAGAATTAACTGTATTCGCTGATCCCCTTGTTGTTGAAACCGAAGTGTTAGAAAATTGATAAAATTCCACATTTTTATATATAGTTGGGCAGTCCCTCTCTAAAAGCATAAAATTGTATTGATTCGGGTGAAGGTAAATCATCTTCTCTTATAACAGAATGCATAATTAATTTTAATTGGTTGGATTTCTTTAGCAGACATCTGTAGTAATTCCATGCAGTTCAAATAACGATCACAGATGTGCAAGAAAACTTGTCAATAAATGATAAATACATTTCGTTTATGCCCATCCTTCATAATAACCAATAGTCTGAATTCTGTCGCAAAAACTTTGGCAAATTATGCACTATTGCAATTTTATTGGTAGGCACGTGGTTTCTATTTTTTTATACATCTTCACATACAAGTCTATGAATACATAAAACATTTCTGCTATACATTGCAGGTTATTTCACAACATTACTTTCATTTTCATTGTTATTATTATTGATCGAGTTTTCTTACAGTTAACAGATATGGAACGGATTTTTTCCAGTTTCTCTCACCTCTGTGAAACACGCCTACAAAAATCCATTGTTGAATTGAATGCAACTAATGAATTGCTAAGTTAATTTGCTTTTGGATACGGCCGTGCTTTTGGTGAGAATTTTTACCTGTGACAAATTATGTGTCACAACAATAATTTACATACAGTGCAGTAAATGAGAGTTGAGCAATGCAAAGCTGTTTTTATTGTACTAAGACTCAACAAGATAACGATAGAAAGTGTCGGTAACATTTGGATAACATTTTGCTGTATTAATATTATCGTGTCATTACTTATTCTAAAGTCTTTTACATACAATATAATTTTTGGCGTAGTTACACTTGAATTTAGACGCTTTAACTTTAATCTCATCACTAACTACTACTAATTTTGACTTAGGAAGGATGGACTGAGAGTATAAACCTTTTCATTTTGTTAAAACAGGAGAGCTTTATTAGAAGATTAAAGTCACAACCCCATTCACACTGTCACCACTCGATGAGCTGCAAAAAATAAACAAAAATCAGTTTTTTTCACAAAGACAGATCAGAGAATTCAAATGTAACATTAAAAATTGTATATAAACAAATAATAGTACATTGTTTGGGAATCTTAAGAGCTTCTTCATCCTTTACAGCTATTTCGTGTGCAACATTTTGAAAAACGTATCGAATTAAAAGAGTTTTCTCCTCGCCTGGCGCACAATCATAAAATCCTGGAAGTTGACTCTATAAAAGAAAAAATGTATTAAAAATATCATAATCTAAAGATTATCAACGAATTTTAATCACTAAATGTAATGTGACATGAATGTGTGAGATCCTTCGTACCTTTGATGAACTGTGAAGAATTAGTTTTGAGTCTCTAACTAAACATTGAATGGCCACTGCAAATTACAAAACCATTTTGTAAAGTCATTCATGAAAACATTGAATTTATATATTGAATTTTTAACTGCGTTATTTTGTATACGAGAAAGTCTTATTCTAACCTGTGACATCAATATTTTCTTCATTATTACTATTATTTTCATCATTTCGATTGTTAGCATCCATTACTAATCTTCCGTAACGAGCAGTTGAAATTAAGAGTCCTCCTTTAGCTTCTTCTTCATATCTTATTCTTGTGTAAGTTTCTGTCATCAAAACAATCGCAGCCTCGGCTTCTGCTTTTTTTGCTGTCAATCTAAAAAAACAATTGTTCATTTGTTCAACAGTGAAAACCTCCAGCAAATAAATTCTAAACGCACAAGTTGAAAATATTTAACACAAATGTATGTAATAAATATTCACAGCTAGTCGTTACAAATCATATTATATTATGATAATATGATAGGCGTACTTCGTAATAGACAATTTCGTCAATTTCTTACCTTGTTTGATATGCTTCCTTAAACTTTTGTTTTTCCCTTCTTTTCTTTTCTTCTTCATAAGGTTCAATAAACAGTTTTTTGGCTAAAACCCAAAGAACCCCAGGTAGAAGGGTGCCATATATTATTGGGGCAGGTAATATTTCATCACTAAGCTGAATAGGAAACAAGTAGACTTGATTTGAACGAGAAACTCTGTAAAAGTATTCAAAATGCACCACAGTCAGAATAAATTGAAAGTAAATAAACAAAATAAAACACACATACTTACATTTCCTTATATAAATATGTATTTTAAACAATAAATACCGTATTCTAAGCGTGACACCCATTGGAACGCCTATTGCCATTGTTGCTCCGAATGTCGTTAACTGCGAAACTCTTTTTTCAACTCCATATTCTATAAAGGCACCAAATGTCCCAGCTCTACAGTAATACAATTTCGAGTATAATATTATTATTCACATTAGACACTTCAGATTTTTAAAATTTGCATACAATTGTTTCTAAGAATTATATCTTACTTCAAAGAACCTCTAAATCTGTCTTCTCTATTAAACTTCCGCGTATAGCTAAGCATTCCGTATGAATGAGGAATTCCTAAATGAAGGGACGCGACAAAACGATTCATTGATGTCTCTCTAAAAGCAAATAACACAAATTATTATGTATTTATAAGTTACTGCAAAAAGTATCAACATTTTTTTGTTAATTCAGTATGTCTTACCTGGCATAGGTTGTTTGCAAACCATTTAGTACTCCACATCTCCATGTAATAGTTCCCACGGAATTCGTGTCCAGCTGATTTCCGAAAGCTACAGAACAAATTGGCAACTTAATAGATGCCATTGAAACAGATTTTGTGTCCCTTGCTACCTATTACTTTACAGTAAAGCTCAACTTGAGACTACATGTAATTGTGCGGTACTAGAAATATACTACGTCACTACTTGACATCCTTCCATTACACAACTGAATTGCCCATGTGCTTGATTGACAAATTCGGGTGTTTTCCACCGAATTAGTGGGCTCTCAGCATTCAAAAATGGTCTAATTTTGATGTTATAACTTTCAAATTATTTTGAAATCGATATTAATGACTTTCTGGTTACATTTAAAAAGCCTACATTGTCATACCTGTGTAAACACATATTGCCTCGGTAATAAGTGAGGAAAGGTCTTAGAGTCTTAGAACAATGATCAATTTTTAAAAATTGCACTTAAAACTTTATAGTCTCGTACTTCAAAAAGCTTAAAAAATCACTTACAAAGTATTAAACCGGGTTTATACCCGTTTGGTGTTGCTTGGCAAGCAGCAGAAAAATTCGTGAAATATCTTCGCCCTATTAAAGAATATCCCTTCAGTCCAAAATCGATTCCATTTGAACTGCCTCCCACTTCTGCTTCAGCCCACGCCCGATTGCTAAATAAGTTTAGGAGAATTTTACAAAAAGTTTAAAAATTATTGTTAATTAATTCGGCATTATATCTACCAAGGGTGCATCAAGAATCCACAAATGGGAGGGACTCAAGGGATTAAGGGGGGCTCTCAGTAACAAAAATGGGGAAATTCCTGGGTGTGGTGCTCCAGGGCAGCCCGGTGAGCCCATACTCCCTTGACACACCCTTGATACATATTACACTTATTGTAAGTTACCTAATATTTCTTCTCAGTCCAAAATTAATATTTCCTTTGCCTCGCCCATTCTCAGCAGAAACGTTACCCGACATAACTAACGTGTCACGTATCGTCAAAGGAGTTTCGATGGATTGAGCGAAATGGAAACCACTAAGTTCAATGTAAGGTCCAACTGGAAATGTAAAACCAAAAGGAAATATATTTTATCCATTATCTGCTTATTGGATGCATTCTGCATTGCATGCATGCATGTTGATAAGCTAAATACCATCACTGTAATATTCATCATCGCCTTTATCAGTTGATCCCTCGTAAGGAGAAAAGAGTTCCATTGCATTAATATTGACAGTCACAGATCCTTTGGGATTTGTCTTTCGCTCAAGGTGTTGCTCCTCCTTTTCCCTATTTAGAATTGGACATTACATCATTACACGGTATTCATTGCGTAGTTGCATTTTGCATTACATTTTTGTTTGAAGTGAACTACAGTTAAAATCTCACCTAACTAATCTTTCGTACTCCTCTCTAATTTCGGCAGGTGTTTTGTACCGTTGAACAAGCTCCATCCCTTCACTTTCAATGCCTTTTACACCGATTGTATCATAAATCGCTCTTCTTACAGGATCACTTAAAACTGTGCAACACAAGAAACAAAGTAAATTATACCCGGAAATCATAAGACTTAGCGTTTTGTATTTATTCTAATACTGGATTTTTTAAATATACCTTCATAGGCCTTTTTTGTTTTTGAAAAAAGCATATCTGCTTGAAGCTTTTTATCCGGGTCCGTATGTTTATCCGGGTGATAGATTTTTGAAAACTTCCGGTATTGATTTGTTATTTCCTCAGGTGTGGCCTAATTGAAATATGTACCAAATTAAATGATGGTTGTTTTTTCATTTGCCAAAAATATTTCAGATAAATGACAACTTACATCTCGTCCAACATTTAAAAAGCTGTAATAATCATCTTCCCCAGGCTCCCCATAGCTTTGTGATGACGATGATTCGTTATGATCATCTATAAATGAGTCATCTGATGGATCAGAAGCACTAGCCATCTTTTTGCTTTGCTTGAGTAATCCGCAGTTCCAATCAAATTACTAAAACCAACAACAATTAAAGTTAATCACGAAATTTTTCAATAAGACTCCAACCAGTCAGTAATAGAACAACATTTTTTAACTTTCAGTATTTTATATTTGATTTTTTGCATTGACTTTACCTGTTCTACGTTTTTCAAGTTTCCTTGATTTGTTTACAGTTTCTTCCAACAGTGACCGATGTAAGTGAACTCGCTTACAACTTTAACTATCATTTATCTCCTCAAGTGTTGTTAAACTATGTGACTAAATATTAATGTTGTTGTAATGTTCAGTTTTGAAGGATTAAGGGAAGGTAAATAATATTACAGTGACAAACTATGATGATGACGATGAGAGAAATATTACGGGCAACTAGAAAAACCGAATGACGAAATTCGGAGTCAAATCAGGGAATAAAAATAATTCTTTCGCAGATGCGACGAACGACGAACTTGCATTATGCAACTCTTATTTACTTCGGTTCTTATTTCCAGCCGAAATTTCAAACGAACTTCACAAATAGCGCGCATTCCATTCTCACTTCCCATCTTTTCCTTGCAGGGCAAAGTAATAAAATTCTTTTTCTTTTAACCATTTTTTCTAATTACAAAAACAATTATATCGGTTTAACTTCAATTGCAAATTACAATGATTTCAGTGCTATTTAATTGAATTATGCTACAATGATCGATTTTATAACGTACTATAATTATCTGGCTAGTGGCTAGTGCTTGCATAAGCAATAATTTGCCGCAGCAGGCATTTTCATAATTATCAAGGGCGTACACAGGATTTCTGCTTGGGAGGGGCAAACAATAAATGCAGTGCAAAAAAGTGTAATATTTTCGCAAAGCGCGAAAAATTATGTCTTTAGTCAAAAATACCCCAAACACACTAAATTTTGGGATTTTTTTAGACATTTTTGCACTTTTCCCGGAATTTGGGGTGGGGAGCACGTGTCCGCAGTGCCCCCTCTCGGTACGTCCTTGATAATTATTAATATTAATGAAATTTTCTGAATTGTACCATTGGAATATACGGAATGAATTTTGACGAGAGTAAATTTTGAACATACAGCTCATTTTTCCAGAATGTGGAGAGTTACAGCCTGTGGTGAGCTTATACGTAGATACGCCTTTGTTCTTTGAGACAGTAAAAATTGTCTTCTTATTAACTTTTTTGAAAAATGAATAACATAATTACTCTCTCAGGAATTTTACATTAACTGAAAAAATTTTACATAACAGATAAATACCTATATTATAGTTCTTCCATTATCATAGTCAATCTTCACTACACAATTACAGTAAAGTGCGGTTTATAAATAAACGGACCCTTTTTATACTCATAATAAATTTTTATGTAGTATAAACTTGTTATTTTTTCTTACTACCAATTTTGATCACAATTTTATTTGGCCTTTGCTCACATTTTACGCACTTGTTGTTATGTAATAAGCCAATAGATAAAATGTCAAGGCCATATGCAGTAATGTACAATCCAAAAGAAGCAAGAAAGAGCAATAATTATCATTAAGCACAACATTGTTTTGGTTTTCCATGTTTTCGTTGGTTTAATGACTGGATGCACATTTTGAGTAAAAACACAATTGCTAATGATGATGATACCACCCGCAAATAAATAGTAAAAGCATCCAGTTTTCCACTTTGGTGGTTTACTTTCATTAATTTTTATGTTCTTCTCTTACATTACTATTTTCTTTCTGTACAGTACTCAGTCAGTTCAAAGGACGTACGGAGAAGGGGGTATGGGAACTTGTGCTCCCCCGCAAATGTTAGAAAAAGAAATTACTGTTATTTTTTATTATTATTTAAGTTATTTTTTACGTTTGTGCCCCTCTAAAATTCAATTGCTTAAGCTATGCTCCCCAAAGTCAAATCCTTGGTACGCCTTTGCTCAATTCATCTATTATACAGTCAATCCAATCTCCAATCCTCCATTACAATCTGAGAGCTAGCATGAAAATAGTTTTGCTAAAACCGAAGTTAGAGTTTGGTGAAAAGAGATTAAAAATAAAAGGCAAGTTGCGGTTGAAGTAAATAGACGGAGACAGGGAGTTTATGGGAGACAAGGCTTTTAGCCTTGTGCAGAAATACAAATCGTTTATTTGATCGCAGCAAAGAAGGAGACTTGAGTTGATGTTTCACAGCTTGTCTGCTTCATGTTTGTTAGAGTGCTTCAGTCTGATTCGAAATCTTTTCATGTGCAATGGATATAATATGGATATATATTTTTTGTGTCCGTGACTCTCTCAAGAGAGAACATGTTGAGTAAAAAGCTTTGCAAAATTCTATAAGTGTGAAAGTATGCTGCTGAATCTATTAACATAGATAAAAGTGATCGATTTATCAACCCTTTACATTTACTAACTCCATAATACTCAAACCCCAGCTACAAATACAATTACTATACATAGCATTGTATATGTAGAATTAAAACAGAATATTTTTAGATAACAATGTGGGCATTTTTTGAGTAAAATAAAAAAACATCCTTGACAAAAAAAAATGAATAAGCAGTCCAAAGATTTGTTAGGCCGTGAATAATATGTTGTTGATGTGTGCATATGAATTTTTTATGGTTCAAAGGATTGCATTATTTGCAAATGGTTTTGTATTCTATTTATTAAAAAATGGTGAGGTTATAGAAAAATTTAGCATAATAAGTTTTTGCATGGTGCAGCAAAATAAATTTTGTGGTGCATTCTATAACATCTTCAGCTTCAACTGCATTCTTCGTTCGAGTAATTAATTTACATAGTAATAGATTTCTATGCCCTTCACCCTTTACCATTTACTGCCGAAAGAACTTTTCTCCGTAAAGAAAATCAATGAAACGAACTCGTGCGTAAATTTCATTTTGCGTGTTATGTTAGGTTATATAGAATGTTTTTACCACTTTACTTTTTCCAAGTGGAAGAACTTGTCAGTGTCACATTTGCATAAAGCTTAATTTAGTGTAAACCACATGAAACTGCATTATAATAATTAAGCCAATTCTCCGAAGTATTTACTGATGGAAGTAGATTGTTGTATATTTACCAAAAAGGAGCAATATATATTGGGATAACAAAAAAGGATGTTTTGTGCATGGAAATTCTGCATGTTTGTATACGAAAAGTCTGTTCTCATTTGCCATTTGTTCCAATTAGTGTTTAAACGACTTTTCGATAAATAATTTCCCAATTATGTCAACAGCCAGTCCTGTGGATGCAGTTTCAGCTTTTCTTTATATATTTCCTGTAAAATTCGTATAACTTTTGTGTTTGTGCATTTAGTGAGTGAATGTACGCATGTATAATTAATTTAATTAATTTCATCCTATCCTGTGTTGAAGCAGTCTTGTCGACGGCAGCGGTTTCTCATTATTATCAGAATTATCACACACACAACACGCAATTTCTGCTTTCACTAAACGAGTAAACGAATTTCTATCTGACCCTAAATCAATATTTGCATATCTCTTAAATTACAAACAGTCTGAAGGCTTCTAGTGTGTGTAAATTTTCCTGTTTGTCTTAAATATCCATACATTGCGTTTAAAATGATACGTCTACATAATTTTTCAACTAGCACATAGACACATTTATTTTGTAACTACATTTCGTAAAAACGTCCTGTTAAAAAAATTAGCATATTATTCATCCACCACGTAGTACACAGACAAGAAGTTTTCAAACGGAAGTATAAAAATCACTTAGCTAAAGCAATTAAATTCCAATAAGCCTATATAGCGATTTTGAATAAAATATATAATATAATACTAAACCGGTTCTTTGAATTGGTAATGGTATTAATATAATATAAACAGTAGCGTATCTAGGAGTAAAATCTGGGGGTGCCATCAACAATCTCGTGCGGGGCCAAAAAGCTGTTTTTCGAAACCTGGGGAGGAAACGGGCACTTAATGTCCAAATTTATTCCTTCATCTACATATTCATAACCAAACACTACTCCTTTCTTTACAGACTGGAGTGAAATATATTATTCAGGTTAATTTAAGTGTACGAAGACCCTAACATGGAGATAAATATTATTCCGGGCATGCCGCTAATTCCGCAAGTCAATAAAATTTACTGCTGGCTAATGGTTAACAAATTAATGGTTAGCAGAAAAGTGTAAAACAACTTTTTATGTTGTTTGAATGTCCCAATGTGTTTATTCATTCAATTTTACAATTTCCGTGGTTGTTTCTTGTTTCCACAAGTTCTGTTTATTTTTGTACTCCCATTATCAATAATTGGTTTATTTTTTCCCTGTTTTTCAATGAATTAATTGTGAAAGAATCCACAGACCAAAAAAAGTCGGAATTTTTGCACTTTTTCCTTATTTTATGGAAAGAATCAGAATTATCAATGGGAAAAGCAAATAGATAATGAATTTGGAATAAATGAAAATTCAAAATTGCAACTGTTGTAATTTAAAAATGTATTTAGTTAGTTATACGTTTTCTGAGTCATTTACGGCGGCTATCATTATTGTATGACAGAAATCGGAAAACAAGCGATGTATATATATATATATATTCAAATAAATTGTAGCTTAGTTTCATTGAATATTTTACAAGTATTAAAATCGAAAGTTATCATTGCAGTATTTTTGGATGTATATTTACTTTAGGGAAATATTTCACCTGGTAAACCTTCTTTGAGTACATAAAGCAAACAAGTTAGTATAAATCTTAAATTTGAGAAACATGGAAATCTATTATGTAGTTGAATGCATTTATAACTCGTTCGCTAATATATACACAATGTATTGACACTGACTGAATGTTTGTGTGTATAACAATTTCCTATATTTACGTACAAACTCCGGTATGGTTTCTGTTTTTAGTCAATTCATCCGTGTCATCCTCATAGGGCATTTGCCCTATGAGTAAAAAGAGAAATAAGTTTATTTTAACGAAAATTGAATGTAGGTCTGTCACTAATACTCTTATAGCATAGTTGCTCTTTATATCCTTAGATTAAGAGCTGAAATGAATCCTGAAGATAAATGTACGTATATCAGCCAAGTTAAACACAGCTAAAACCGAATCTATAACTCTATTTCTTGTTACATAAACTAACTCTCACGTTTGCAATGCACCCGGTGAAATTGTACACCGTTGCAACTTAATGTTTTACCAGTTACACTCACAGACTCATGAAAAATAATCCTAGAAAACAAATGCAGTGTCTTTGAGAGGACTACACCGCTAAACGCTTGTGGGCTCCAAGATATTTCTTAGTCAAGAAAATGGCAATCATATAATCCCTTTATTTTACTTACAACATCTAATGTTCCTTGCAGCTACATGTTACAGCTTGTATTAACAATTCGACCTTCAAATAACAAATTATTTAAATATACTAATTGTGGAAATGCTGTTTAAAAATTTAAAAAAATTTACATCGAATTCAAATTCATTGCAATAAATATAAGCGTGCACATTTGAAATTTGATCATTAATGATTCTGATAATTACAAGCAAATTTAATTTATACTATACGCAATAGTCAGTAAATTTTAATTTTAAATATATCATAATTCAATTTTGAAATTCTTGTTTTACTTTTGTACATTACACCGATCGAGAATTTCTTGAGAATAAATTGCATTCTATAGACCTATTTGTACATTCGTTTAAAAAAAATTTTAATCGTGAATTAAGTTTTGTAACACGAGGTAAAAGGAGAATACAAAAAAATGAATTCACAAAATAACCTCCGAGGTTGGAAAAGTCTCAAGATTATTATTAAAGATTTTATAATCGTTATTAATAAAGGAACTAACTTAACTCTAAATAATTAAAGTATGTTACAGCTAAAGTTAGTTAATAATGCCAAATAATAATTAAAGGATGCTGTATGCTGATTTTCAATACGAACGGTAACATTGTGTAAACAAAGCAGTACGTACAAGAGTTATGGTTTCATTTCAACCTAATAATGAAAGGCTTTTGTAGGTAGGCTAGTAGAAAGTAGATTGCAAGATTCCTGGAGGCTATTATGAGAAAATTTTCTTCATGTTATGAACGAAGTGAAATTTATCCACAATTATCAATGATTGCGGTTAATGAAGGGTATTCACGAAATTAAATCCAAAGAAAGAGCAGAGTTGACGGCAAAAGGAAAAGTACAATATGGGATTAAACTACGAGATGAAAGCATTCTGTAAATTACATAGAGCTCCGTGTATTATACACAAGCAAGAAAAAAAAGAAAAGACTAAAAAGACCAAGAGATATTATTTGCGCAGGTTGAAGAGTAACAGTAGCAGTGTTAGTGTTTCCCTTGTAGTAGTAGTTAGTGTGTGATGTGGTGTCTAATGTAAAATAACATGTAAGTCAGTGCAAAGTGTGTTTGCATGCTGTGCACACAAACGTTTCTCCTTTCGTGGTTTAACTTTCAGTCTCTCCCCACGTCTCAACTCTCCCTCAGTAGTGTCAATACGACAAAAACAGAAAAGTAATTAATTAGTCACACACAGGAAGCATGTATAAAGTCCGAAAAATATTATTGTCAGAAAAGTGAAACTATTATTGTACCTAAATACAGTAATTACATATTTAATTGCAAAATAACCGCAATAGTTATAATAGTATTCCTTCCCTCACATTTATTTTTGGCCGAAATTGCACGGTAAAGATCTAGATGTAAAATCCAGATCGTAAAAAAGAATCACAAATACTAAACTGAAAAAATGTGTGCTAAAAATTAGTAAAAACGCATCGGAAGGTTAAAACATTTTTATTTCGCCTTAAAGGTGAAAACTTATAAATTTTGAAATTATGAGTACAAATATTTTGAGTTTATTAGTGATCGAGTCCAAGGAATTATGGAATTAATTATTGTCAGGTTGGTTTTGGATTTTAACAAGTTTTATTAGCATTGGCTGATAAGGTACGACTAGGGCAGGGAGTGCACAAAGACAACAGAGCTAGAGGAAATCCTATTGAAGTCAAACACAGACACAGGGTAATTGAACGGAAAAGGATTTTATTGCAAACATTAAATATTGACGTTCATTTTCATCCCATGCGTGTGTAAGTTGAGAATACATATACCACAAAATCTAGCCAATTGTCTAACAAGGGAAAACAAGAGTGAAATATAATTATCATTTTACTGCAAATTGCTAGACACACTTTTAAAGCCTGAAAATGTAAACAAGTTGTAAAAAAGCGTTTATTCATTCATCATTTACAGAATTGAATATACATATTACAAGAAGTGTGAGTAATCGTTCGGTTTTAGGTACACTGTAAAACTAGAACGCGTTAAAAATGCTACTAAGTGGTAAAAAGTGCAAAATAATTTATAACTCATCGTATACGTATGTCAGATCCTTGTGTTAGTTCTCACAAGCAAATCTTAACAGAAACAGTCTTGTTCGTAGCGAAAACTTCTTTCACATCTACTCTACAACAGAGAACAGACACACATTAAACGGATTAAAGGTTCTTTAATTATCACAGTTTTTACAGAATGTGTTGTTGTTTATTTGATGTACCTATTCATTCATTTAACATTATCCTCTTACACACTACAACAACACCAATACAATAATAGATTTAATCCTATTTATAATTTGCAACTGCGAAACGCATTTTATTTGTTTTGTCTCTCTAAGTAATTGCAAGAGCCCGAGGCCCGAGCAATACCAATAATTGAAAAGTTTTCTTCCCACGAACTAATTAAACGGAAACTTTACTCAGTTGTATTTAAATCTATTCCAATTAATCACAACAAACTTTATAAAATACAAGCAATTCTGTGGAAATTATATTTGTTATAATATACAGTAGACCTACTCAAAAGGGCGTATCTAGAGAGGGGTCTCAGGGTGCCCGGGCACCCTTCCTTTACGAAATACACTAGATATTTATTTTTGGAATTTTTAGCTAAACAAGCCACACAATTGCAATTCCTTTTAAAATCCGAGCAAAGTACCAAATTTGTGTGCAAAATTTTCGCAATTTCTGTTGATTATAGCTTACCTTAAATTTTTCGCGCTATGAATTTTTTTGCATATTTAAATGCGATTTGACCTTAATACATATACTTCCGTAAATGCGTCCCTCAGCTATATATTTTTACAATTTTATTTAAAGGGGTCATGTGACATGTGTCTCCTGAAATTGCAATCCTAGATACGCGTCTGGACGTTAAATTGTGATTAATTTTTGGTTTTAAGTGTAAGCAAGTGCCTGATATATTTTCGCACGGAACTCATTCGTAATTCACATACAATAGTTTGTGAAGGAAAGTGTGTGTTAAGTGATTGTAGTAGTAGTGGGTGAAACTATTTACAAAGTCCAGAGACCGAGAGAGAGAGAGAGAGAGAAACATTAGCGATGGTAAATAAATTGTAGCTTAGCTCATAAGTTGAAAGTTTGTTGCTAAAAGCGTTTCTGGGTGATAATGTAATAATGGTGTGAGTCTCTGGGAGAATAACTACGGCTACTTTGGCAATAAAGTATAGGAAAGAGCATCGTCATCCATGGCGAAATATATTTGTGGTGGTGGAAGTGGTATTTCATCTGGTATGGCTGGTAATGCCTTGGAGTGCAGTTGTTTGTGTTCTTCGACTGTTAACGGTGTTGCTGGAACATGTAAACGTAAATTTTCTTTGGTTTGTGTCGTCTTCTTCGTCCTTTCGTTGCATCTTCAGGAAAGCTCGGGCCAAGATAAACAAGCTGAAAGCTTTTCTAGGAATTCCAGTTTGAACAGAGAATTACCATCTCCAATTTCCTCCCAATACTACTGGCTCTTCTCTTGCTGCGATCATTTTCTCTTCAGTAATGCCTTTAATACCAGTAACTCCGAAAATTATTACAACTCTACCACAGGAGCATCAAAATCTTCTGGGGAATGTAATAATGCCAATACTAACAAACAAGAAAATGAAGATCTCAATTATGAACCTACAATTCACATCGCTTCATTTACTTTCACGTAAATAATTTTCTTATTGTCTATATATGGTAAAAGTGTAGCTGTGGTCTGTAGTTTATAAATTATAGTACAAGCATCCGGCATTTTCAGCCGTAGAGAAAGTTTGCAGCGAAAGTTTTCCCCACGATAGAAACTTTCCTTCTTTGTTCTATGGGAAAATAAAAGTGTAATATAATAATGGATTTATTGTCAAACTCTAGAGAGAGAGACGATTTGTAAAATCGTGAACAAAGTAGATAAAAAGAAGTCTCTGCGAAAGGGAAGTATTCAAGCGAGAGAACTTTCAAAACTTTTCAGGATTTAATAAGAAACTTGAAATAGTCAAAAAAATTTAGTTTACAAGAAATTCTAGGAATAAATAACTAACATTTAAAAGAACAAAAATTTCACGAAAACAAATATAGTTTGCAAGAAATTTTAGGAATAAATAAATTACACTCTACCTAAAGTTTCATGAAAAAAATTTACCGTTGATCGTAATTTGCAGCCACATTAGAGATATTTTATTCAATCCTCACGTGTACGATAATAAAACTTTAAAACTTTAATGTAAGGAAATTTAACAGAAAAATATGATTTAGTAGATGAATAACATTTCTCATAAGAATGGAACCGGGCACAATAAAATTACTTGAAATAAAACTTTCGTTGAATAATGGTTGGAATTAATAATACTTTTTTCACATTTTAAGATTTTTCTGGTTCAATCTAAACTTATCTTATCATTAAGAAGAATGATATTTTTGCCATACATGCGGAGGCAGAAATAAATTTTAATCTGCTTTAGAATGAAAGTTGCAAAAATTAATCTTTACAGATTACAATCGCAGCCGCGCGAAGGATTATGTGCGAGTGTCTCTCAGACGCGTGTTGTTGTTAATATAAACGAAAATCCAGACTTTCCAGACAACACAACTTCTACCATACTTCGTAAAAATGGATATTTGACGATTGAGAGAGAACACTACGCTCCCGATGAGTTCTGTGTTGACAAGTAAGAATTTCTATCCCCATATAAAACATAACTTCTCAAAATTATTCCCAAATACCAAGGGCGTATATAGGATAGAAATTTTAGGGTGGCACCAGCGCTTTGGGAGGGGCACAAAGCCAAAAAAGGTTTATATACGGCCTTCGACCGCAATAATACCTTTTTCCGAATCTGGAATGCGGGATGTGTCTCTATTGCCCTAATGTAGATACGCCCTTGATCAGTGTTGATATACCTAATCAAAAAGTCCTAAAATGAATTTTAAATATTTTGCTTGACTAAAATTTTTCAGATTAAATGAAACTCACATGGAAGTATTAGTTTGTCGAATGGACTGTAAAAACCGACTCTGCATTCGGAAATGTTGCAATCCTTATGAAATGATTAGTTTTGGAGTATTAGGTAATGGGAAATGGGAAAAAGACCAAGTTGGTTGCAAAATTCCATCTTCGCCCTTAATAAAGTCATCGTCAGAACCCGGAGGATTATTTAAGCCTCCGATTTACCATGACTATTCTAACAAACTGTCACTTCAAGAATTGAAACAAATGCGTATGCCACATTTTATCGAAACAACATCAAAAGGAATTAAAACGCAGTGTCCAGACAATATGGCAACTCTTTTCCCGTTTTCGGAAGCCGTTTCTGAAACATTATCCAAGGCTTTAAATAGACAGTACAATCACATGGAGTTCAAATTAAGAAAAGATGGTCACCTTCTTTACCGCCATTTAAACGGAAGATGTGAATCTCGAGAGGAATTATTTTGCATGGATAGACTTCAAAATTATGGAGAAAATATTGATGAAGAAAATGGAAGCAAGAAAGATCCAAATCCTACTCACGATATGGTCATTGTAACGTGCACAGTTAAACCTCCGAAATCACCGGTAAATAAATAAATTGGATAAATTGGGTTTATTTAGGGGGTGGGACTTAAAGGCCCCTTTGCCTCCACAAGATTCCCGATTTGTAATCTTCCATAATTTGAAAACATTAAAAATGCTGAAAAAAATTGTTTTTGTGCAGAGTTCGGATTACATTTCTAAGATTTTCGGGCCACTGATGCTTTGTGCTGCGATTTTCCCGTTTATGACGACCGTTGTGTATATTTTACTGTGGAAGAAACAAACTGTTCATGGATGGACGATTGTTTCCACCTCTACTTCACTTTTACTAATGTACATTTTTATTGGCACATCTCATGTAATTAGAGAAATGTACGGACAGGCAGCTCATGATACCATTGGCTGTGTAGTTGTCGGTAAGAAAAATACTCAATAATTTTATACGTGTCAATTGTTGAAGAAAATTATCATCTTATTTTAATAATTGAAATTTCATCTGCCTTTCTATTCAAATAGCTGTGGCAGCTCATTATTTCTTCTTGTCCACTTTTTCTTGGCTAACAGTTATGTGTTGCGACTTATGGTGGACTTTTAGGTAAATAAGGCTCGATTTTTTATTTTTACAATTGGGCACCTTTAAAGGGGAAAATGCATATTTTTCTTTGTTTTAGATCCCTCACACCTGTAAATAGACGGTCTAAAGGAATTAAACGTTTTGTAAAATATGCTTTGTTCGGGTGGGGAGTGCCGTCTGTATTTATCATCGCGTCTCTTATCGTTCACAATATGATGGGGTATATCTATACTATAACATATTTTCATGTTAAATTTTTTCTACGCTTAAAAAGTTTAATTGAAAATTACATGCAAGATTTTAAATAATTTTCAGGGAGGATTGCAATGAATATGTGATTGTTCCTGCATATGGTCGAGAGTCATGTTATTTAACCGGAAGGGCCCAAGGGGCTTATCTTTACTATCCAGCTGTTATTTTGCTCTCGATTAATTTGATCTTTTTTAGTGTCACATGCATGAAGTTGTACCAATACAGAGAAAGTTGCCAAATGGCTAGTAAAACAGATATGAAAGAATGGTGAGCGAAATAACAATCATTCCAATAATCATTAAAGTAAATATTTTTATTGCAAAAATTAAATTTGCTTAATGAATTACAAAATATTTTCCATTGTATCTATTATTTGAGTTTTTTTCGGTTTTACTTTTCGGTTATTAAAATATTTTTTCGGCGGGTGATTGTTTATTTTCTGACACATTTAGTTTCTCTCGATTCAGCAAATTATTTTGCGTCATGGGGGTGACCTGGATATTTGAGATTGTGTCGTGGGCAATTGACGGACTTGGACTGTACTGGTACTGGGCTATTTTTGATATCATTAACATCCTGAGGGCTGCAGCTGTTTTTGTCATTTACGTTTGTAAGAAGGATGTTCTGAATTCCCTCGGAGAGGAGTATCCCGTTCTGAGAAAAAGTACAATTTGCTATATTTATTTTGAAAAGATACGTAGTAAGAGACATAAAACTGCTTTTTACGCTGATTACTTAAGTCATGTATTATTGTGTAGCTTTATGCTTGCAGACATTGTTCGGGGCAGAAGATCTGTAAATTCACAAGTCATCAACAAAGATGGGTTCACTACTACGACATTACTCGTTGCCAATAATTCTCGAAACGCCTCTGCAAATCCCTCGAAAAATAACAGTTTAGAAGATGTCAGTCAACTGTGAAAATGTTTATATCTTTCTTGCAAGCGCGTAACTAGAGGAATGCCATTTGGGCTGGTCACACGAACATTTTAAGCTAAGAAATGCTCACGTCTCTGAGTGTAGCGCACAAAATTTGAGTAAAACTTAGGCCAAAATCAACAAAAAATGAAATCGTTGGATATTTGCGGTTAATTTTCAGGCTTTTGCACCTTTGGCTTGTTTTTTTGTTGAGGATTTCAAAAATATTTTGTGTAAGTTTGTAAAAAATAATTGGGAAGGTGCCCGGGCACCCTGCGACCCTTCTCTAGATACGACCTTGCTATCTTTTGTGCTGTTTTGATTTTCCAGAATTTTCATAGCAAACGACAAATGGGAATTTTAATGTAAACAAATCTTTAAGAAAGAAAACTTCTGAAAGAGTGTTAATGAAATAATTGCTTTTGATTTTTTGTCCACGTGGAAATCTTCTTGGACTTTTTATAGATTTGCACGTAGTGAAAATTCTGGATTTGTAGTATATTATGAGACGGATATAATTATGCATGCTTTATTACGAGCGTTTTATATTACGGATTTATTTGTTTGTTTATTTGTACGCGTATTTATTTTTAAATGAAGCATCACAGGGTCTACAAAAGTAGGCTTTAATAATTCTTTAATAATAACTTACATTTACATTATTTACAAATTGTATAATACTAGCTCTCATGACAAGGCAATGTACATTACTATAAAATATAATAATCAATAATATTCTACTGATATTGGAGAACTTTTCCAATTTTTTGGAGAATTCCACTCAGGAGCAAAACAGAAAACAGCGCTGTTAGATTTATCAGCAAAAGTTACATCAGTCGACGAGTGGATTAACGACCCTTCATCTTTTTCTGTCAAAGTCAAAATTAGCATTAAGTTTTATACACAGATTTGAAGAAAATCATGGGCATATAATATAATTCTAAACACTATACCAAAATTTAAAAACTTGATTTGTTTAAACAATTAATACGATAAATACATTTAAAAAAATCCAATTAATCATAATTTCTTAGCCCTGCTTTGGGGCTAGAATGGTTTTAATTTTGCTTTGTGATAAAACAGTTGTAAAAAATATATTAGTCTTACCAGTCCCGTTGATAAACTCTAGTTTACCATTTTCCCCTGACAAAGCCCATTTAAATCCACCAGAAAAGAAGAATTTCGATCCAAAACAATCGAATCGAACTGGAGATCCAACAACAATTTTCCCCCTGGGTTTCTTTGAAATACCCAAGACATCCGTATCTTTTAGAAAAGGTTGGTAGCGAGATTCGTCGAAACTACTGCACTCAAAGTCACACTCTGTAAATTATACAAAATATTATTTTGTTAACAATTTAGTCAGTTTTTAGTATTTATGTATTATAGAATCTAGAATGAAGAATGTATGTGTAACATCAATCTGTATTGCGACTTATTAGTTTTGCATGACCTTGAATAAAAATATTATTTATTATTGTACCTATACCTTCATAATTTTCTTGGAAATAAAAATATTCTTCATCGTTACAACGCAGAAGTCCTGCGGGGTAAAAATTTATGTTAAATGCAGTACATCCTCGACCTAAGTCTGGGATGTCGGTTTCGTTCTGTGAGTTTTGTATTTTTGCATCACTCAAGTGAGAACATTTCTTTTCGTTCATGCACGCTTTGTTGATTTTACACTCTGTATTCGATGTACATGGAACATATTCCATGGGATTTGGATTCTGCATTCCTTTACAACAGATGTAACTGTTCAGGGTTTCATTGAAATAAAATCTTCTGTCAGCAAAATATCCTGCAATCACGAAAAAACAAATAAAAATTAGAATTTTTTAAAAGGGGTGTACGAAATAATTATTTTTCTACACTGTAAATATTTCATACAAGAATTTTTGTTTTTGAGTTCGATTTTTCAAATTTTAAGTAGAGTAGACCTTTTAGATGTATTAATTGCTCAGAAGCAATTTTAGTGGATATTTTTAATGTATGTACCTACAAAACTTTTTTAGTCATGTAATTTTAATTTTTTCCAAAATATTTCTAACTGTACCTTCCAGTGTTAATTTCCAAGTGTGGATGACTCTTTCGTCTGCTACAGTTACACATTGAATTTGTGTATAGTTAAGAAAATCTTTTAAGTCCGTAGTGAAGTTTGCCATGTAGGGATATTCTGAAGATGCGTTCATGAAATGGAATATTTCAGTGGGTTTTTTTCCTTCGCCTTGAAATGTGAACGTGACATTTTCTCCAGCTTCGCATCGAAATATTTCAGTGTAATTCCAATCAAGTTGTACGTTTTTCAATCTCCTGGATGTCCAGCCTGGAGTGTGACGAGCTTCAAATTCTAAGGATACAAATAATCCAGAATACATGATAAAATATTCTTACATAAAAATAAATAAAAGATTTATGATATTTACTTACTTGGAAATGCTTTTCCATTTTGTACAGAAATTATAGGCGATGTTCGTTGTGCCTTGTCTCCGCAATAATAATATCCCAAAAGATCCGCAAATGTTTCCCCTTTGAAAATAAAACCTCGGTGCGGATCAAATGATAATGTTGGTTTAGTCGCAGCTTCCACCCAAGAATTCTATAAAATGAATACATTTTTTTCTCACTCACTCGCTTTTAATGAAAAATGTTAAAAATCATATTTTTGCTTTTGAATCTCATTTACATTTGACAATTCCACAGTATGAAGCTGAATTGGAACGTTTGGATCTGAGACAGCACACGGAAGAGTTAAAAGTCTCACTTTTTCAGTCGGACTGTCAGCATACAGATTTATCAATTTGTCAGACGAAGACATAAATAAATTCTCGCCTGAAATTCAAAATTCACACAATTTACCAGATATTTTTAATTACCAATACATTAAAACCCGGCAAAATATGTGTAACGATTATTTACCCGGAACGTAAACATCAAAATACGAATTCAGGTCTCTGGGACTTTCAGTGCTGAAGCAAATAAATTTTCCTGTAGAATTTTCATCAAGTTTCACAAATTCCAGTGTTGTTGTGTAATTAAATGAATACGTTGATTTTATGGATTCAGCCTCTCGGACATAGTGCGATTTGATGTAAGGACTCTAAACAAAAAAGGCAATATTAAGCAATTAGTCAATTTTATACAATAATCAAATAAGTTAATTAATAATTATTGCCTTACCCCACTTCCTTCGTATTTCCATTTGATATGATAAGGAGCTTTACATTCCATTACAACTTTATGAATAGCTGGCTCGTAGTAATTTCCAAGGGCTGTGTCATTCAGTACTACAGTCGCATTGTGATCCGTGCTGAATACTTTTGCAACATTTTCTAGATTTTTCATGTAAATACGTGTCTGCAGAATTTCAGGACGGTCTATTCAAACAAATCAGCCATAAAATATTATATGTTCAGCAAAAATCAACATTTCTTAACAATAATCATATTAATAAACAAAATAAATAAAAATACAATATAAATGCGGTTGATTTAATATGCAATTTTTAAAAATCGTCACCTTTAACTTTAATCCTTAAAGTGAAGTTACGAACTTCCGTCATAGAATTTTTCAACGGAGCAATACAAACAACTCCTGTTGTATTTTTATCCGCAAAAGTGATATCACAAAAATCATAAAAGCATTCTTCACCTAAAACATTGAAAATCAGTTAAATGCCAGCCTGAAAATATTTAGCGTGTTATAATAAAGTAATTCTAATAGTTTGATGTAGATCGAAATTTCTATTGCTTCTTACTCGTTAGATATTTTAAACTTCCGTTTTTCTTCTGTACAGCCCATCGGTACACTGAGAACGGAGGTGGGCTAGCGACTTCTGAAGTGAACAACGTGGGACCAACAGCGAAATATTTACTCGGAGCAAAACAATTAAAACGGAGAGTGTCTCCCACAAAAACATCCCCCACTAATGCATTGTGAGGAGCCCGTTCCTGACGAATCCCCATTATCAGAGATCCAGAAGGCACAGAGTTCCCGAATTGGAATGCTACAAATTGCAAATAATCCATTAAAAGAAATTTTACATCCTTGCTGCGAACAATAATATAATCATAATTTATTTATTGTTATAGATTTAAAAAAAAATATTATTATTATTTCTTATTTGTGATCAAGGGCGTATTTAGTATGGCCGGGGAGCTGGTCTCCCCTTTAATTCCCAAAAAGAATTATTTGAAGCCGAAAACCACAAGCCCTTTTGGTATTATATGGAACCCTACCTCTAATACCTCGAGCCTCCTCATTTCCAAATCTTATAGATACGCCATTGATTGTTATTAGAGATTATTTAGTTCTAATTTAACATTAAATTTAGACAAATTACATGGATTACTTGTGAATTTTGTAAGCTGATTGTGTAAAAAGGATGTTTCTCTTCTAAAATCCGATCCCGGGAGTCCAACAGTGCATTGTAGCAGTCCTTCTACAACCGGCGCTGGCCATTTAGTAATTGATTTCCGCAATTCGCCATATCCTTCAACAAATCATGCAGTTAATCAGTCAATTCATAAATTGGAAAATGAAGTGCAAAAAAGAATTATGATTAATTAATTAAAACCTTTTGTAAAATATTTGCATACATTTTGCAATAAATTGATAATTTATTTACCTTCAATATTGACGGGTATGCTTGTGCATCCTTTAGGTGCAAAATGTTTAGTTGAATAAGCATTTTGCGCTATGAAGCTGTAGCCTTTCTTAATTGAACACTCAATATCCGACCCACAAAAAACTAAATTGAATTTCGGAAGATGAAATGAATCCGTACAACATAAAAATTGGCGATTTCTTGAGTCGTACGTAATTCTGATCGTGTTATTTCCTAATCAAACGGAAAATACAAAAATTATCATCTTACACAGCAAATATTATTTATCTTGTATCAGTATTTACGCTACCTCGAATTAAAAGATTATTATATCATTGTACACCATGCGTCTTATCATTTAAGATAAGATTGTGGAAATATTTAATAAAGTAAATCACCTTCTTAGTAAATATTAAAGTATATAGCATTGCAAAAAATACGCGTGTTGGTAATAAATAAAAAGAAACTGAATGAAAATGATTGCAAACGAAATGGACAGGAAGATAATAAAGAAGGGTGAAATAAACTAAACTACAAAAATGAAGATAAAGTAAATAAATCGTGCAATGTACCATGTTTGGTAAACTCCCACGTATGAAGGACTCTTTGCGTCTCACTAGCAATACATTTAACAGCAGTGTAGTTTTTTCGCAATTGAGATGGAATGATTTTCGCTATGGCTTTGTATGGAAATTTTTCTGTCGCACTTAAATTCGTTTTATATTCCACATTGAATTTTACATCCTTTACATCCATACTGATTACTATTTTCTCTTTTGCCTTGCACTCGAATGTCTCCAATTTGTCCGACTTCATCGGAACGTGATTTTGATTCGGACTTACGTTCACATCGTCATCTTAAAAATTGCAAAAGAAAAAAATCATTAATTGCCATTTCTTTGCCACTATTATGTGATTGTAATCAATTTTTCATTTTTTGGTTAATTTATAGTTAATGTAATTAAGAATGTAATCATTATTGTCAGCAATAAGGGCGTATCTACGCATGGGCTCACCGGGCTCGAGCCCCCCCCCCCCCACCCCCCCCCCCCCCCCCCCCATTACTTTAAATGTTATTGTTAAAAAATGAGAATTATTTTACAAGAAATTATTAAATTAAATTGATTTTTTGATAATTAATTGGATTCCAATTCAATTGTAAGCTCTGGACATAACCAGAGATTATTTATAACTGAATTTCTCGCTTTTTTGACTGTTAAATCTGGTCAGACATTTGGAATCGGGATTTGCGGGTAATCTGTCAGGGTTAAAAATATAATATTGGTTCCAATCGATTCAACGTGAAGCAAGGAATCGATTGTGTCAAATAATTATTACTTTTTCTGTTTATCTTCATTATGAAATTAAATGTTCATTTATTTATGGGCCACATCTAAAATAATGATGTGAAAGTTAAACGAGAAGATCAAAACTTATTTCATTCTTATTACGTTTGACGACATTTTTTTGATTTGGATAAATGTATTAAATTTGTTTTACTGATTATTTTCAGATCACTCATTTTCGAAAAATTCTCTTGCTTATATTCCATTAAAAGTATTTTCCTTAAGTATTAATTTAGTAGATAAATAAATAGCACGGATATTATACCGAAATTCAATTATGTTAAAAATAATGATGGTACAACATAAGGACTTACAAACGTAACTTAGTTTCGCAAGTGTGTTTAGGTAAATGTTTAGCGAGATGTTTATAAAAATAAAAAATAAATAAATGAATTTACCTTTGTGAGGAATGATTGTGATAAGAAGTGAGGTTTTGTTCGTTTCTTCCCTGCACAGGTAAGTTCCCCATGGATTTTTCAATCTGGCAAGATTAAGGATGAATCCTACTTTTGCATCGTAATAAACAGAACTGTCCAGCGGTATATTTTCTAAACCTCCATCTTTTCGTTTTCTTTTTAATGTTACCACAGATTGGGGATCGGACACCGAACAAGGAAGTCGGATTGTCACAGCATTTTTATTCGCTCGTATCGTTTGATGTGTGTCAAGAATAAATGTCTTTATTGGAATTTCCTTCTTTCCCAATTTACTGTTATCTAGTTAAACCCAAACAATTAGTCAGTTAATTTAATGTCACTATTAATTTAAAGAAAGTTTTCTAAATTTTGATTCTTAATTTAATTTCGAATTATTTTTAAATAGTTTTTAGTAATTTTAATAAATGTGGTAATTATTTACGGGGAACAAATGTGTAAAAGAAAGATGACATGTCTGGTTTTTCCACACTTCTACACGAATAATTTCCTGTCATTATTTCATACAAATTCATTTGTCCAATTTGCGAGAAATATAACGAAGTAGATGATTTGTTGTAGTGCTCATATACACGAAGACTTCGACTAATGATTTTATGAGCGTTTACCGCTCGGTCAGGGGAGGATCCTCTTCCAAGCTTCCACTAGTAAAATAAAATTTATTAGCTATCCAATTTGTTTATTGATAATTTCTTTAATAAATACGGACAAATATTAAAAATTATACCATTAATTGTTAAAAATTAAGTACTCAATTAGTTTGCTCATTAAAAAATAGGCAACTTTAATAAATTATGTCAAAATTAAAAATAATGTCTTAAACTGTTTAAAATTAAACGATTTTTGGTTCGAAAAGTAAATATTCGGTACCATTATCGGTACCATTCGGTACCTTTAATTAATAAATTATACTCTTGAATACTTTTTGTAAATAAACGTTCTTTAAAAGCCGTAACAAAATATTGTTTAGTTTAAAGTATGTATATACGCATATTTAATTTAAATTAATTTGGCAATTGACTAAAACGTTATAAACGTATATGTAAAACTTGGTTAAAACAAAAACTGAAATATAAACTTTAACAAAATCTAACTTTAAATTCTTTTCTAAATGAACTTTAAAATTTTATATAATTGTCCTTTGAAAAACTAAAGATTTATCGTTAATTTTCCACCGGAATAAAAAAACGTCTTGGAAGCTTACTCCATCTCCTTTATAAATCCACTCTACAGGATACAATGCAGTGCACTCGAAATAAATGGAGTTGATCCATTCCGGTTTGTACTTTTTCCTATCCGCGGCTAAAAACGGGGGTGGTGTAGGTGCTCCCGTTTTCTTCCATCCGTTTTCTCCATTAACATCAAAGAAGGCTGGACTCAACACAGTCTCCGTGTTTGGCAAATCATAAATGGTTTTTGTAAATTCCCCATTTTTCGCAATAATTCTTATCTCGGGAGGAATTCTCAACGCTAAAGCTTCCAAAATAGTACTCAGATCTCCAGACAACTCTCCATTTGCATTTACTCTTCTCGCACAACTCACAAACTTCCATACAAATATTTCAAAAATAATTAAACACACGTCTATTCTACAAAATCGCACCATTTTCACATTTACCACTACTCACAGTCTTTTAATTACATTTTAAAAACATTTTCATTAATTATTTCTAATTTCTACTAAACACACCACAAACTGAAAAACACTTCAACAACACCACACACTCCACTCTTTATTAAAATAATATTTACACATAAACAAACGTGCGTAGCGTACTCTGCTAACTTTTATACGTGTATAAAATCAGAACCTAATAATATACACACAAGTGTACAACTTGGCTTTAATAAATCGTATGTTTCTTTACAACCTAAATAATAAAATGCACTACCAGTTACTTAAAAACACAATCTCTCCAATCGAAAAGTATAAATCCACATTTTGTGCTACTAAAGCCTCAAATGCCTATTCTTATTTACTGTAACTCTGTAACCAACCTCCTTACACAGATATTACTCTGAAAACTCAAAAGAAAAACTCACAGAACTTATTTTAGCAACTGTACTACTATAAGTATAACTACACACACTTAACGATCTTATGGTTTATATTTTATTAACTAAATGCTGTAACAAGTAATTCCTTGTATTCCTGTACTACGGTTGTCTACTTGTCTTGTCTCTTTGAATCCATTTACCTTTCTGTTCAGTTTAAATTCATTAATGAATTAATCTCTGTATATGGATTGAATATGTTGATGCTATATGCGATTGAAGAAGGAGTTGTATAAAATATCTATCTCGTCTTTGAACCGTGTATTCTCTCTCTATCTCTCTCTACTTGTAAAAATCATTTGTATCTGTAAACACACTTCTACCTTCAACACAATTTTACCTAAACTGATTTTTACAATGTTACAGTTGTTATGCCTAATGAAATATGGCGATTTGCTAAACAAGAACTGTAATCTAATAAGATTCCTGTATTGTAAATCAAATCTTTGATAATAAAAGCATGCCAGAGAGAAAGATAAACTTAATGTGTAATCTAATGGGAGAATCTAAAAACTACATAATACTTTGTCTGTACAGAAAAACAAAGGACAAATTATCTTTTTCCTTTTTTCCTATATTTACTTAAGTTAGTAGCACATGGTAATATGTTTATAATAATATTCCTAGGTAAATCCTGTATAAGTAAACGCTGTATCACTATGTATCTCTCTGTAGAAGAGAGACACTTAAAAACAGTTGAAATAACCTCAGACGAGATCTTGGAAGCGAGTCTTGGACTTGGGAGAAGTAGGAAATGATTATCTTTCAGTCTATGCACATTAAAGATAATACACGTCAAAGGGTTCTTCTTCTTCTGCTACCTCTGACGTTGTTCATGTGTAAGGACAGAATTTTCATACACGTGAGTGAGCAGTGTATGGAAAATTCCTTTGTTTTCATTTTATTATTATGGTAGCAGTACTAATAAAATAATTAAACGATGGGAACCTACAATTATTTTTTCCTGCATGATCATCCTCAACCCATGTTTAACAATTCCCCTACCTGTAAATACATGAAACGTATTTGTAAAGAGATTCCAGCTGGTAATGAACTGCTGATTATTCTTTTATGGGTTAAATTAAACTGTGTCTGTGTGGAAATGTACGCTTCAAGTTTCAAGATCCTTTTTAAATAATATTATACACCTTCTTCTTATAATTTTTTATAAGAATCGTTTTGTATATAGATTATAGATGTAGATTTTCTATAGAGGTATAGGTAAATTGTATAAATTTCTCGATCGAAGGTAATAAGAGTAATAAGCACAAATGTCTAAGTATAAACCTACCTAAAAGCTGAATTTTCTGCTTGAGGAACATTGGAAGATGTGAATTAAACCTTTTTTTACTACCGTCAGATTTTATCTGCATGCTTAATCATATTAAGAATCTCTCGTGGGCTTAAATTGTAACTCTGATTTATAAGTAGCATTTGTCTACAAGACAAGAATAATGTACCACCTTCCCTATCATTTATTTTATTATTAGACTGTGCACGATAATATTATACACCTACGTATATGTATGCATATGCTTTTTTAATGAGAATAATAAACTTCAATAATTTCGTCGGATATCACAGTGATATTCAATTTTGTAACAATCATACTAAAAAATAACCATGAATTTTATACTTAAGCTTTTTGGGCGAAAGACGCAAACGAGCCTAATGTCATTGCATCTTTTACTTTGTTATTGTGTTTGTGATGATGTCTAAAGATGATAAAGCGTATGAGAATGGAAAATTACCCCAAGGCAAGAGTAGTAGAAGATTAGCATGTAATGCAATGTTAACTTCATCGTAAAAATAATTTTGGAGATGCAAAGCGGAAAAAAACAACTGAAATAATTAAATACTACTATAAATAAAATTTACTGTCAAAGTTAAAAACTTTGATTTTAATTAATTTTAATTATAAATGCCTATACATTTTATATTTAGGTAATTTGGTTTTAATTGAATTTCCATTTCCATTTTCACTGTTGTATTTTATTTTATGTATGAGCTTTTGAGTTTTCCTTATTTGATTCGTTTAAAAATAAAAATTCGATTTGATGTTTTGTTGTTTGTTCCATAATAACATTAAATGTACCTCCCTTATATACTTAACTCTGTCTCTGTGAGTAATTACAATGAAAATAGGTAGCTAATGTAGGAATTTGCAATAAATTAAGCTTGCAATTTTTCAAGAAATTTTATATCCTGTAATATTGTGTGTATTTAAAATAAAACGTTGAAAAGAGATAATATTATATAGTAATTAGGTAGTAAAAAGAGTAAGAATGATTGTAATGAAATTGAATGAAGCTTGCCGTCAAGTTGATTAGGTAGTAATTTGGGTAAAAATCTGCATGCAAGCATTAAGGACAGACTTAATTGATTTAAAAGTCTCATTTGGCATATTTCACTCAAAAGAATTATTGAGAATGTTAATGTAAGCTTTAGTACAAAATAATATTATACACAGCTATAAGAGCTATATACAAGGGCGTATCTAAGCATAAACTTGCCGAGCTTGAGCCCCCAACCGGAAAAAAGGATTGTTTACCAAAAATTTACGATTACTCCTTTTTTGATTCTGGGTCTCTCCCAAATCTCCCCAAACCCCTCCCGTTGTGAATCCTAGATACGCCATTGGAGCTACAGATGCATTTTTCTACACACAGTTCTATTATATGCGGACAGACAGTAGTAATTAATAAATAGTAAATGAGTAATAAAATGTGTAATTTTTTTAGAGTAAGAATATCTTGATTTTGATTGCAAATGTAAGGGAACGTTGTTTTAGGTGTAAATATTAATTGCAGGAGTTTTGCATTAACTTCTATGTGGAGCTATACATGTAGGGAGTTTATAACAAGACAACAAGCAAGAGTGAACTATTAATTGAACGAGTGAATGTGTTGAGTTGAGTCTCAGTCTCAAGTTGCAATAGAATACAGCCTTGGCTGTCAAGGTAGTAATTGATGTTTCTTATACAGGCTTGGCTTCTTCACGGTAGTTGAACACAAGATTGAGATAATTAGAAATACAAGGTGCTGTGGCTTTATTAGACTTACCCTTCCTATTCTACAATGTGCAATGCAGGAATCTCACACAATGCATGTGGATTACATGCAGGTACATGCTACATTAATACTGAGAATGTGTTTGTTTGTTTTATTGCATTAGCAGAATTATTAAACTAATACGTTATTTTAGTCAAAGTGTACATGATGAATTTTCTTCATCTAAAATACTAATGCTTCGGTAGGTATTAGGTATTGAGTATTGGTAAGGGCAGATGCATACAGATGCTTACGGAAAGAATTTTAATGCATTTTTGTTAAATCTGTATTAATTTGAATAGTTGTAGTGATTTTGTTTCAAAATGTTCATTTGGATAAGCCAAAAAATAATTGGAAGCTTATTTAAAGCAGAACAATTAATTGAAAATTCTGCAAGATGAATAAATAACAAGAAAAATAATTTTACCCAAGGGTATATGTATGAGATCACCGGGCTTTGCACTATCTCCCAGATTGAGAAAAAGGGGTCATTTGGCAAAAATTTGCGGCCGAAGGTATCTTAGGCCTCCAGAGACTCAAGCCTTCAGTGCTACACAATCCTAGATATATGCCCCTGTTATTACCAGTAATTAGTTTATAGTTCAATCAATGAAAACCTGCTGATTCGGGCTGATACATGGATTTTGGAAAAAGTATTTTTTAGGTGCATTTGGTTTCTGGTGAATTTGAAGAAAAGTAGAAATCATTTTCAATGTTGAATGTATAATAAAACCTATCGATAGTTCATTTATTGACACTTGGAATTTAAATTAAGACATTAAATACAAAAATCGACTAAAACGAAACTCAGAAAAATAATTCCAAAAAACACACATTAACAATCATTTGACGAGTAATTAATTGCATATTTTCAAAATGAAATCCATCACTTACGAAGATTTGTGAGGCAATTCTAACACTACATACTGTAAGACAACTTCTTTGTCAGTTCTATTTTCCAGCGTGTACGGATGTTTAGCAGGAATTTCGATGCAACTTCCCTGTCGAATTTCTTTCTTCTGAAATGTTATTAAACCATTAACTTCTTCTATCTCGGTAGACTTTACGACTATTTTTCCAGACAAAACGGTGTAAATCTGATAAAACAAAGATAAACAGTAATAATATTATAACTCGGGAATTTATTTGTCATAATCATTTAATTTTATGGTTTCGATTAGAAAATACTTTAGGTAATTATTTACTTACTATTTTCAAATTTTGGGTCCTTTCAAAAGGTTTGACAGTTCTCGGGTCAATTTTTAAGAATCCCACTAACACGCTTTTAGGATTAGACAATTCATAAAAGGACGACGCTTGGACACCGGGAAATGACTCTTGAAATTCCCTCTGTTTGCAAGTAGTATACTGAACTTTGTGAGTAAAATCTTCTAATGATAAAGCTATTGAGTTTCCGGCTATATGACAATTCCTTAAAGATTCAAATTCTTCTTCATCCTCATCAATGACCACGTCCAACTTGGCGTCAGAATCATCCAAAGGATCGGAGCCGTGATCCGCATTGGGAGAATCATCCATAAAAAGATCCGAGAACTCCGAGTTGGTAGAAGCATCCTTTAAAGTGTTCAAAGGATCCGACTCATAATCCGAGGTACGGGTATTTTTCGGATTTGTGTCGGAATCTGGGGAAGCCAACTTGGTCGAGTCATCATCTAAAGGAGCTGCATCACAATCCGAGTTGACAGAATCATCATCTAAAGGAACCGCGTCACAATCCGATTTGACAGAATCAACATCTAAAGGAACAGCGTCACAATCCGATTTGACAGAATCAACATCTAAAGGTACAGCGTCACAATCCGAGTTGACAGAATCATCATCTAAGGG
>JABASD010001985.1:0-31665 GCA_019776165.1 Pogonognathellus flavescens
CCATGTCACAGTTAGTGTTATTGTGTCATAGTTCACAACACAATGTCAATGTTCGCTTCGTTACTTTTTTGGACCGTTGCAAATGGTTTATTTTATTCTGCTTACAATTAGGTGCAAGTTGACTTGAGACAAATTATTTGGGTTTTCCATGTGTATGGCTTTTCTTTTTCTTGTGTTTGTCTCATGTAGTTTTACTTTTCCTGTCTCAAGTCACAAGTTTCAACTATTATCGCGTAATCAAGTGCAACATAACTGAGCAGGAGACCAAAAGTCTACACCACAAACATATTTTCAATAGTTCTGGTTTTCCACCTTTGCAATAAATGTCAACTCTTAACAAAGCAGCAGTTTTTAATAATTCTTATATTTAATAAAGTATATGAAACTACCAAGAATTAAGATTACTTACTATTAAAAATTAAATAATTGCAAATTACCATTCAGAGACCCCAGGTGAAAAAATTTACCGAATTACTAGTAACTATTTTGGGCATGAATTGGAAGATAATAATATAAATCTGAATGTGCATGAAGCATTTAATTAAATTGGAGTATTAAGAATTACCTTCCAGACAAAAATAATACTCTTCTTGAGCATCTGCAAAATCGAATGTAAAAATTGGATCATACAAATCAAGTTCAGGATCAGGATAAGACATTTGGTGTGCACAGTCAAAATTGAAATACACCACACACAGACAGACACAAACTGTTTTTGATGGATGGATCTTTCGGATGTCCACCTACTTAAGTTTCCCAACAACTAATATAAGTCATACACAGTCACAGTCTTATTTTTCATTAGAGATAATACACAGATTAAAAGTTGTGACGCATTTCCAATAGCAGAGCTAACACACGTACACATAACATTATGTGTCTGTCTGCACCCAGTGCAATACAGTATACCTTATAGCTAAAGCTAGTAATAATAGCGTTTGGTGCGAATAATTCTTTCCTGGCTCTTTGGACGGAACCGTTTACAAACTACCATATTGGTAAAAGTCATGTTACTGAATCTGATAGCTACGGGTTGATTTCTGCCAGACACCACAGAGGTAATAAAGAATTAAACTTTAGGATTATATTTCCTTCACCCCATGCAAATCAAATTTCTGACTATTTTACATACTAATATTTATTGCACTACACAAAAACACATGTGTCAATGTCACTACCAGAAATAAACTACCACAAAGAGTTTTTAAGAGCAGTGTGAAATGAACTTAAGTGCTGCAGCACTACTACTACAACAATGCTTGCATAAATAATAATAATATCTACAATGCCCAGCATTTGACTTCAGATAAGTCTCACATGCACTTCACTTGTGTTTAAGTTAAATTGAAACCACAAAATCGATATTATAATGATTAATGCAATTGTTTCTTTATAACGTGGATGCAGTCTGAGAGAGAGAGAGGAGTGTGGGAAACCACGTAAGTTGAAAGTAATGAAATTATTATATCGTATGGAGCAACTGAATTAAATATAATGACAGAAACAGACAGCCACATGCAGCAATCGTAAAACATCATGGAGACGTCCTATGTTAGAAATTTTATGACACAATTCTGAATTCAATGACCTGCTCTGCCTTTCTTTAACCAATTCATACATTATTCCACATTTTATATACACACACATAAAATACACGCTACCTAATTCTCTTCCTTTATCCGTAATAAAAGAAATTCAAATGCAAACCCCACAAAATGCATTCAGTTTCATTTAATTTACGATAGGAAGAATAAAGTATAATTCTATCCGCCTTTGCATAATATTATGGAAATGTACACACACATAACATGTGATCGAAAGTAGAAGATCCAAAGAAAGAGACACATTTTTCTAACAATTTCTTACCTTTGCATATCGGAGTATCAAATAGCAAAAGCTGTTCCAGTTCTAACATCATAAGCATATTTGTAAGAAATCTGAAAGAATTCTTTTTGGAACACTGAAAACACTTCAGACACTATCCATCGTACCGTACTCATACAAAAATATATTTCCACAAAAATTCAAAAATCTTGCGGACAAATTTTTTGAAACACAAATTGAGAAATTAAAATATGACTAAGTGTGGAATTTACGAAATGGCAAATTGTAATGTAGTCAAATTAGATGAAAATTGAGCACCGAAATAAAATCACAGAAAAGATCACGAGAACGAGAGACTCAACTGATTTCCATTTCCCCCGAAGAGAACTACTTTGGCTGAAGGTTGAGACGCGACTGTTTACATTTGGTATTTCACGGGGAATAATATTATTATTTGCTTGAGAGGAAAGGATGACATGTCATTGAATGAGGAACTACTGGAGAAGAAACTAAATCGCCACATGGTGAATGGAGAAATATGAGGAGAGAAAAGTGCAGGTGGTGGTGGTTGGTGACTGTACGATGTGACTTGTCCAACTGGCACCACTTCCAAGACTAAAGACTATCAAAACAAGAAACAAGACTGTATTTGCGGTCGATTTAGAAGGACGACTGACGACGGAGTGTGAGAAGGTGCTACTCCTAAAGGACGTGTACGTACATCAACATTTTACGTAACTCTGTGTGCAACAGGATGTCTCTTCGTCTGGAACTGGATTATCTCGCAACCAGAATGAACAAACCTCCATGAGAATAATGTCCAGAAATCAACCAACCCACTAATCAACATATTCTAGCATGTATAAGGGCTATTAGGTATAAAGAGGTCGAAATTTTATAAACACATCATCCGCAACACGTACCTAACAAAACTGCAGTTTCATTTGTTGATACAAAAATTACGTCACGTAGAAATCTACAGTAGTAGCAATTTAGAAATGCATGTGATCGCAAAGTTGAGTTGAATTTTTAAGACATCCTTTAAAGTTAAAGTGATTAAAATATCCATTAGTTCGCAGAGCAGTGATTACTGCAGCAGGATAATATTTCGTACTTAATGATAACAGTGGCTTCATGTCGGGTTGAG
Organism: Pogonognathellus flavescens; assembly: GCA_019776165.1. Lineage (NCBI taxonomy): Eukaryota > Metazoa > Arthropoda > Collembola > Entomobryomorpha > Tomoceridae > Pogonognathellus > Pogonognathellus flavescens. The sequence continues at coordinate 2,972 of JABASD010001985.1, forward strand.
AGTGCAATAAGAAGAATTGATGCAGAAAGATAAGCAAAAACTTGTGACTGCTACCACTAAACGAAAAAACTTTTCCGACTGGAAAGGTTTCCGTGAGAAAATTATGTACATGGAATACTGCCTACATAACTATCTGCTATGACATGAGCCGTATATATGCAATGCAATGTTATATACATGGTGTAGATTCATTTAGTAAATTGCTGGTTGAGAAAAACGGAAAAGCAACAAGGTAAAAATTATTCTAACGCTCCTGGAAGCTTCAATCGTAAGCCAAGGCAAGAAACAAGTAAACTGTAATAGTAGCTATACGTAATAATAATGAGACAAGTTTGTCTCTACACAGTTTATGTTGCTAAATACAATCATGCCATACAAATGAAACCGAAATCTATTCTTTGTTCTACGAGATCTTTTAAGCTGCATGGCTGCATCAAATCAGTGGTGTTTGAATCATAAAATTCATCATACATGTTTTTATATTTTTTACCGTAAATTATTATTTTTTTTTGCAATATTTACTAATGGATTATGCTTTGATTCTAGATTTTTTTAAGTTTACCTTCAATGCTTACAAGTTCTAAGCAAACCCCGTCGGAGTTCTGTAGATTTTTCTTATGTTTGACAGTCAGCCTTTGTGAATTCAGTCTTGTGCAAAGTTTTGCAGAAACTTTGTTCCAGACAGAAAGCCCAGGACTTTTCTATTTCTTATAATGGTCACTTTGAAAATATGGAATTTTAAAACGGGGGAATGGGTTCAAGACACAGGAGTGACAAGGTGAATGATGTACTGAGAATAGAGAAAACTATTTTCTGTCCCAAGCCAAATGCTGTAACTAGTCTCTAAATGCTTCAAGCTCATTTCATCATTATCACTGACGCCGGAATTATAATAGCAACCGTTAGCTATTACGAGAACTCCACTTCTCATAGTAAACTTCAGTTTTTAACCAGTAATAGTAGAATCAAGATTGAATTAAGAAAATATTTAGAAATGTTCCTTCCTCGGTCAATGTAAAGAAATTGACGAGGAGATCCGCTTGCAAAAAAGTTGACGGTAAAGTTACACTTGACTAATAAGTATCTTCAGTAATAATGTTTATTGCTATGTAGTAAATATTTCAGAGTAGATAACGCTACGGTGCATTGAATTATAATTTGCTGTCAGAAGAATCAGGAGCAGTATTGAAAGTCAACTGTGAAGTTAAGTCACAACAACAACGACGACGCACCATGACATAAGGAAAAGTCTTTTGCGATTGTAAATACACACAAAGTATAGAGAGTCACATTTCTTGAAGCAAATGAATGTAATCTTATTTGAGTAGGTACTTCAGTTTTATTAGCAGGACCTTCCAAGAACATACATTCTTATTAGCCGAACTGTGAAAAAGTTGTAAAAATGAATACGGACACAGGCGGAGAAAGATTTTTATAGCTGATTAATTAATTTGATGGTGATAGACACGGTTGTGTGGGCAATGAATGGTTTTCAAGCGAATCCTTGTTAGTGAACTCTGTACTTGCGCTTTGGTAATCTCTTTAATAACTTGGATGATGAATCAGGATGTGCTTGTAGTATTTATAGCTGTGTGGAATATTATTGCTGACTTAGAGCACCTCGTGCATCCACAAGCGAAGATATTATTACGGAACTAGTAGCAAATGTAAAAATGAATACAATTTCTGAAGACAGTGAGACAGGAACCACAGAGCAGCTCAGACAAACATATGTGACTGGAGCGATGAATAAGAAGAAGAAGGGCTAATAGTAACAACTCGATTGATTATTATCAGAACTTTTCCAGCAATGCTAAAGGTCTGCTCGGCTAAGTTAAGTGTAATAGTTCTACTTGACTGTAAGAAGAAGACTGTAGAATGAATTGATTAAGTGATGCAAAGAAAACTCTCTTTTCTATATACAGCCACCACAGAACAACGTTAACAATATAAATGTCTTAACACTTACTTTATACATACATGCTAGTAGTATTAGTATTGCTTACAAAGTCAGTTGCTGCCGGACTGGACTGCATGGATTTAGAATGGATATAATACTGCTCCTCTCTGTTTTCTATACTTAAAGCTACAACGTAATGTAATAGGGATTCGCCTTGTCAGCTACTTATTTATTATGTGATGTCTTGTCAGGCTTGTCAACCAAACCATTTTAAATGTTTCACGACCCAACAAGACTCATCCTCTGCTTGTTATACACTACAAGTATCCACATAGGTACATAATATAATCTAAATGTGTACCATTCCAAAATATACAACTGTACACTTAAGATTACAAATATTATGGTTTTGTATGTACAAGTGGTATAAAACTGCATAGATAGAATTATTAAGTAGCGGAGCTACTTTATAGAAGTTACCGAGTTGTTTGTCCTTCTGCCCGCCCTTCGCCACGATAACGATTGAGATATATTTTGGTCTTTAGTACACATACTATTGAGGAAATATATGTGAGACTAATAATTCAAAGATGGGTCAATCAGTCAACCCAATTATGACCTTTTAGCGCACCTATACTGTGTTAAAAAAGCATCTAATTTTTATTGCATTCTATACATCACTTTAAGAGAATTCTACAGATAATTGCGCCTGAAAATAAAATCATCCAACTTTTGAATTTGAAGACTGACATTAATCGAATACTTATCTAGAAACGACAATTATGAATGTTTTTCAATTACATGTGCCCGATTAGTGATATTCTATAGATCTAAACCATTGTCACAGTTAATGTCACCGTGTCATACATAATTCTCAAGTGTCCCTGTTTACTCCGCTACTTGATTGGACCGTTACAAATGGTTTATTATATAATATCTAAAACTGAACATTGCTTGAAATATACTTTTAACCTACTATCTGTATAACTATCAACTAGTTTTGTACACACTTCGTCTCATGCTTGCATAGCATGAGACGAAGTATTATTATTACAAGTTTTATTACAATATCGCCACAGAGTGCGATAATATCAATGTATGTATCTATTATGACTTGTACAAGAAATAAATTGTGTTATACCATTTATACATTATTAGAGCAGTCTCGTAATGTTTGTAGCTCCGGAGGAGAGTACAGGAGGACACGTCAAATAAGAATATTATAAAAGTAAAACAGAGCCGAGTGAGTGATGTATGAAGGGATTAACGTGGCATTAAGGAGATTAAAAGGAGCATAACCTCTACAGCCTAAACATGTTGCATTACTCATTCACTCATTCCTAAAAGTAGGGGCTGCTACCACGGATCCACATTTCATGGACTAACAATAATAAAATATATTATTATTCCAAATCGATATTATTAATACAAATTTTGGTGATAAGATGCTGGAGATAATAAAAGGTCTGGGCTGTGTACGTCATTAACTCAGCAACTGCAAATATTGAAAATCGGCTATCCAGGAATTGAAAACTTCTTCAATGCAATGCAAGATTCTTCTGCATCTTGTGTGCACACATGTGAGACATACATACAGGTAGCCATTATTTCGCACAGGGAAAGTGGAATCAGAAATATCTGGATTTTATTGCACTAAATTGTCTCAAATATTGAATGAAGAAATACTTCGCATGTTATCCGAATCTCTTTACTAGAATCAAGTTCCTTGTTAGAATATGTTCATCCATGTAATATTATTATATGCGCTTGTGTACTTTACTTGATTATTATACATGTACGTTTTCATTCACAAATGGTTCACTCTATGTAATGCAGCATCATACAAGTAACTTTGATCTAAAAGTAATTTCCAAAGTAAAGCAATGTAAGTTTTCAAAGAAAATTACCATATCTTGTACAGTGTTAGTGGATATAAGTTAGGTAATAACAATAAGTCATTGTAATGTCCCTGGGAAGTTCCATGCAGATGATATTGCTTTATGCACAGTGCAGTTGCACTCTGTTGCACATAAATATATTTAACTACAGATATAAATAGATGCTGGAGTCAATTGCGTCTCACGCAGAGTGATGTTGACCTGATGCTGTACTAAAGTCAACTTTACAAATGAAATTGGGAATATTTGGAACTTATTCCTAATTTCATGCAGCCTTTTATTATTATTGTTACTGTCTGACTCTTGACTGCAATTCAAGGGAACAGCCCTTTCCCCCATTCTGGAACTGTGTGATTGTCTGTGATTGTGACATCACTATGTATTTCCCCTTTCAACTCTGTCAATTCTAAAAACGTCCGAAGATAAGATAAAATGTAGGACAAACATAGACACAGACATAACATTCAAATAATATTCTTCGTTATGGACTTTTCTTAAGACACAATTATTATACAACTTCTGTATTCGTGTATTCCTTAAATCTATTTTTCATGTATTTTGTCCATGAATTATTTCTTCACATTTTTATCTTACAGAGCAGTGTCGCATATTCTATAGTTTTACTGTTAAACTTTTATGATTTCCTTCCCACAGTATTACATTGGACTAACAGACTAACAAGCGTTGTATTGTAAGGGCTGTAGCATTGCAATAGGTTCCTTAGATATTATTTTTCTGATTTTCGTGGAAGGAAAGAGGATTCTATGGATTTAGGGAGAGGAGCATGGACGATATTAATGATTATGATTATTATGACTCATAGTTGTACAGAGTAAATGTTATTCCCAACACCAGCACCCGAGAGACGGTTCTGTGGATCTCTGTTGTGTCAAACGACGAGCTTATCTTTAAGAAAATTGTAAATACAAGATAAGTGATATCTGTATCTGTTTCCATACACTCCACTCTCTTTTCCTTAGCCTTACTCAAGATTAACATTCTAGAGCAAAAAGTCATCATGAAAATTCAACGCGACATTATAACAACAAAATTTTCAAACAGTAAGCTCATCTTGTGGTAAGTCTGTACACAGAATTTCAAGCAACCGCAAGAATGACTAATAATAATAATTATTATATTATTGTGTACTAAATGTAAATGGTTAAGATTATCAGTATAATACGAACAAAAACAAATGGGCAGAGTGTCACGTAGATTTTCAGCCATAACCATAACATGAATGCTATTTGGAGATGTAAGTGATATTATGAACATTAGTAAGACGATTTGAAGTCATAAAAATACAAGTGGAACAAACAAAGTTGACAAAGAGTGACTCATTGTGTGACTTGCTGTGTAGTTCACCTGTACTTGTCAAACACAGGCAAGTGCCTTTACATGCAGCATCAGCATTCAGCAGTATCCTATCATGACTATGACCCAAACACAAGGCTCCTTCTTCGAACTACAAAAGGTCCATTCACATATCCCCTCACTATATAATAAATACTCATATCACACAAAAATCAAACACAACCAATGCACTAAATTATATTATGCAAGTTGCAATTATTCCCCTACAAAATTATTTAGCTTCGATATTATTTTGTAAGCTGAAACAAACTTTTTAGTTTGTAAGGTCTTCTATATTACTTAATCCTTATAATCTTTTTATTACAATGTAGTCTTGTCTCGTATACGAGGAAATTAATTTAAAGTGTGCTTCACGAAGTGCCCGAAATAATTTGAAATGCGTACTTTTCGAGTCGAATAGATATCAAATCTACGTTATTAAATTCCTTAACATTACTTATGGTAGATATCGTTGCATAAAAAATGAGACATATTTTCTACTTAATTAATGGAAATTAAAATCCATTGACATAACATGTTATGCATGTTTATATCCAGCATGTATTCCAGTAAAACTTTAGACGAGTCATTTTTAAACCTACATAGGCATAGGATAGCTAACCATAAGTGCTTAAGTTTATTTATACTAGGCAGGTTGCGGATTAAAGAACTGCATTAGTCACATCGGTATGCAATTCCAGTCTAGACCAAAACATTTTACAACAAATAGAAAAGAAATCAGTCATCAGTGACAAGAACTGTTTTTTCAGAAATGACATTTCACTTTTTATGAGTGCAATAACTAATGCTGTACATAAACTGCATTTTATGATCAACCTAATTTTTGCACAATGTCTCACGCCATATCTGATCGTGCAGAAAAATAAGAACGAGTAAGTACATTTTGAGAACAAGTCATAACTGCATAGAGGTATATAAATCCATTACTTGCAGCAGATGAGACGCTAAGACGATTTATGCTGAGCTTCACATAATTTGTTTACCATTAAGAAAATGTTTAGTGTCTTCAGTAGGTACACAAGGTATTTGCACCGAGATAATTAAAATTAATTTTCAAGACGTTCGTCAGCAGAAATGAATCACAACACTCTCCACACCACTCCAGCTGCACTTGGTGACAGAGAATAAGAATACAAAGGGGAGTCCCATGTGCAAATAATATCTGCATTTGTATAATTTCTTCTTGTCTTAGTATTTTCACACTTGCACTGCACATGGCCAACTCAGCACCAGTCAACCACAACTGAATTGACTTTGGTAGCAACTCTTATCGTTTTTAAATACAGGCTTCGTATGCACAGGGACTTTTTGGCAATTACAGTAATAATAAATTGAAGTGCTAATCATATAAAGTAAAAGGCTAAGGCGAACTGTGCTGGGAGAAGTCAAAGGAAGGCACGAATGTACGTCACTCTGCTGCAGATTAGATTTTAGTGCCGTACCCACACACAGAAAGAGATGGAAATACAAATCTGCAATAAAGCAGGATTTCCACTTACAGCCGCACATATCATAATCTCATCAACTATTTCACACTATTCCAATTTATGTTCCAAACAATTCTCCAACTGTCCGTAGATTTTGCTTTACATTCTTCCTAATTGCCCTAAGTCGCAGCATCAGCAAAAATTCCTGGTGTCAGATAACATTTTATACGCTGGACACAAGAACAGGCAGAGCAACGCTGGATTGAACAAACGACTGTCCAAGAGTGTGGACAGAAATTCATGAACTCGCATCGTAATTCGATGAGTGTTAAATTCAGACTAACCATTAACTTTTATTGTACACAAATGACATCTACACCAACAGCAGCTGCATTTAATATTTTTTATATTGCCTTGCGTGTACAAGTATCGAGTGTCTAATTCAATGTATAAGTTATATACGGTTTCAGTGCAAAATGGTTTATGTTAAAATATTTATGCGTGTAAATCCAATGTGTCACAGAGGATAAGAAAATAGAAAATGCTTCATTACAAGACAAATCGAATTGAATAATTTCATTGAATGATTAAATTCGACTCACAAATGGAGGAATTTAATAACCGAATTCGTTTCGGAAGTGCATGTAATAAGCTCCTAATTTATGGAAGTAGTACAGTATGGTTTGTATGCAATTTTATTGTTTACACGTTAAAAATGCGCACTTTTTATACATGGGAACTGTAAGAATAGCTTGCTATGTAATTCCCAAATCCGAAAATTGGACTGTTCAAACTAGTTTCTCGTTTGAAATGAAAATTTGAAACATATTTGTGTATCTGTAGTATCTGCTTTATATTCATAACATCGGATTTGCAGTTAAATTATTTGTTATATTTAGAATAAGTAAATTGCATATTACATGACTCATATTTATTTTCTACACAGAAGGCTACAACTTAAGTATGAGAATGTAACTCAACTGTTGATATAGTTGCACTCAAGTTACCCGATTCCAGCGCAGTTCGTGTCATATTTAACTTTAGCAAGTACCATTGAGTCAAACGTTACTTACTCTGACTCGAATTTATTTTAAAGGTAAATAAAGAATAAATAAAGCCTTACATAGCACACTGTGAGAATAAAAATAAACCCGATGATGATCTTCCAGGCCAAGAAAGTAGCAAGAGAGAATGAAGTTCTGATCCAAGAAAAATCAGTGCATTAGCCTCGAATAAATGCAATGTTACGCAAGTCAGGATGCGCTAAAGTTAGTTAAAAGACTGAAGATACAGCTGATAAATTTTTACTAACAAAACCAAAATGTCGGTGCAATACACTTTTGACTCTTTAAAAACACGAGTTTAAATAGTACCTACAGCATGTACTTATACTGTAGATTGTAGATTTTGGCTAACACACACAATTCTCGTGAATTAGAGTGTGCTAAATATTTAGATCTGCTGTAGAAATTTCATTTTGTATTAATGTGATTTGATTAGGTACTAATATATTAAAATGAATCCTTGTGCGATAGGCATTCTGCTAAACCGGCTAAACGCCTTGAAACACTTCATTTTGGATGCACTCATAAATTTGATGCATGTGGAGGGGAAGGGTACATTTAATGTGCTTTGCACAAATATACAAACAGAAACAGTGTTTCATGAAAAGGTATTTATGCAATGCACAAGCAAAATGCACTGTATCACCACATGGCTCTTACATAGTACCACTTAACATTTGCAAGTAAAAATAGATGTACCACAGCAAATTCGCAACTACAGCTTTACTAGGATTGAATACGTCATACATGCAAACCATACTACCGGTGTACAAAAATAACTACAAATTATTCATAAGAAGCTCTACTGCAAACTGCATCTTTTTTAGGATTTATAGCTTGCTTCATAATTATAATGTATTAGATTACCAATAGTTGTAAAAACTTAGAATTTTGAATTATGCATTTGTGATTGCATGAATCTCTGTTAAAGACAATATCCTTGTCCCTGAACTAAGTCACATCTCAAATATTGTACGGTCAATTTAGCAATTCTCATTAAATGTAGTTATGTAGCTGTTCGTGTAAACATGTGTTTAGTTAATTTAAAGTACCTGTTAATACACTCTGTACATATGTATTGCAAAAATCATTACGTGCTTCTACTATATATAAATGACTTGTTTGTGTTCTGGATGAGTTTTCTTCCTATTTACTATTTATAACCTTTAAAAGTCAAAACTTGGCTGCTCTGAGTGAAATCAAGAAAATAATTAACGAAGCTTAAAACATATGCACTTGATTTATTTGTGTCCCTTATTACTTCATTAATAAGTCACAACTCTATTAACTCAATTAACTCACAGCTTCATTCTTTCCATGTAGTAGTAGTTCATCTACTCATGTAGTAAATTAAAAGACCAATCTGGCAAGGTGTTACAGATACAGAATCATTATTTATATAATATTAAATATTATTATGCTGTGTTATGTAATTTGCACCCAACCTAAAGAGTATGGGGAAAATTCATAGCATAGCACAAAATTATAATATAAAACACTCACATTGTTTTACTATTATTAACTTACAACGTGTAGGGACAGAAAACCTGTAAGAAATAGTCTTTTACTAATTATTTCATTACTATAAAAATTCTAATACAACACATAAATGCGACACAATTAATGGTTTGAGAATTGACTAAATCTGAAGCTATGCTTCTTACATGTCACCAAAAACACGAGTCATTCTAAAAACTAAACTAGCAAGTGGTGAGTGCGTGATTGCACTGGTAAGATTTTGCACAAATTTAATTCTATGTAAATTTATTCATACTTTCATACACTCTGATTTCCTCGCTTAGCGTAATAGTAATAAGCAATAGTTTGCAAAAAGTGCAAAATTGAAGAACAAGTTTGATAATTTTACGTGTACATCATATTCACTCATGAAGCTGACATGTAAGCAATAAAATTTGTAATTACATCTTCCCTTAATCTTAATCATAGCATAGCTCTTTACACAAATAACGATAATGATGGTATTGTCAAGAAAATTGTGAAAACTGCAATCAGATAATAATAATAAAAAGCTGCATACACAATACATGCTATAATCATCGGTAGGAATGGCTTTGTGCATTTTTCTAATGGTGCATCACATTGCACTTTAATGATTGCTGCTTCAAATAAGTCAAATCACAGGTAAAGGCAATAAAAGCGTATCAAGCAAGAATATCTTTCTTAAGATATTCATTGTTGTAAAAACAGGCTAAATGACTGTATAAGGTTTCAAGTATATTTTATTATCTTTATTGTGTAGCACATCTATACACATAGATAGTGTCTTCTACAATTACAATATTATTGGTATGCGCGAAGATAAATAATAATAGTCGAGCACATGCAATTTGTAACTCAACCACAACATGACTTACTCTGCTGCATTTCTATTCTATTGCCTCGTTCGCGAAGAAATTTTATTGATATGAAGAAATCTTGGAGAATGCATCGCAATTGCATTTTGTAAATTGTACATTATTTAAAATGACGCTCATCACATCAGAAGAACGTAGTGCATGAACTACTTGCACAAAACTTGAAAATTGCAGTGCATTGAGTCATAAATTCATAATCATCCAAGTAATGTACACAATTCTGACGTACTTCTGTAGTATTCTATCCAAACAGCCAATAGTACGGTGACACATGAAATGACGAACGTGTTACCAATACAAGTAAAAAGTTCATGCATTTTTCTGATGTGCTACTAACACTTTTTGTACACGCATTTCGGACGCATTAATTCTTTAAGGTTCACGGAACCACAAACAATGCCTACGTAAGATTCACCCGATTGATTTATTCCGTACGTATAAATGCTGTTACAAAACAAACTTCGTTCGTCATCCGTTTTTCCATAAATAACAAATAACAATCTACGTGAATATTTTTACGGCTCCTGATTTTCCTACACCTACTGTTCCAGCATCAATATCTAAAATCCAATCGCTAGTAGAATTTTCCAAAGAATTGTAGTAAATCCAGAACTCCTTATATATAATCTTAACTATATACTCTCATTGTTAAGCTTAACTAAAAGTTCCTTCCTATTTTGTCAAGTTACTCAAGTGGCTGAGTACTTAAATGCATAAAGAGGGTACAAGTACCCTCTTTATGTATTTAAGTATGTGATAATATGACAAGCACAGTTTCTATAACGAAACTTGCCCTTATGTCTTTAGTTGCAGTGGAAACATTTGGAATTACATAAACGCGGATAACATTTGCACCTCAGATGACCTTTTTGTGAAAAAGTGGTATTAAATAAAAGTTGATATAGTTTTTGCATAGAGAGAATCACGCGGTGAGCGGCTGGCATGACAGAAGCAGCCAAACGCATACCATGATGATCATCATCAGGTTGTGTTGTGCAATACATTCTACATACACTAAACGCTACACAGACTTCGAGTGTTTCCAGCCGCTAGTTTATATCCACACACACGAACTACCAACACTCTTACATTAAATTACCACAGCCACGCAATCCACACTCCTTTACATTCGTTTACAACATGCCTTTGACTTTCTGTGCTACACAGATACTTCTTTTGTCAAGTACTCCTAGTCATATTATGTGCACTGACTGAATGCAGTGATGATGTTGTTAGAGGGAATGTAATATATATTCCAGTGTGTTGTATATCCAATCGCTATCCCAACTAATCTAAATTAATTTAATCCAGAGCAGAACGACTTGACTTGTTTGACTGTGGAATAATAATGCTGCTAGTTCCAACAGCTATTAGTACAGCGTTACAGTTTGTGTAGCTGGTGGTTATAGAAGAGTAGAATGAGAATGGCAGCCAATAATAAGAAGAGTGTTAACTTCGCAAGTGAGTTTAAAGAAATTAAAGAGGGCTACAATGGAAGTATATAGCAATTACTACTGCGGTGTACTATAATGGAATTTTTAGACGCAAATTGAATATAAAGCCAAATGAAGCCACTTGGCCACATTAGAACAACATTCCTTTCATACACACACACGTTTTTATTGTTACTAGTACAGATTATGGCAGTAGATAATCTTTGTTGTGCGCAGGGCTATATAAGAATGTAAGTAACTCGATGAAAAATAATCATAATCTTTATTATTATTAGTAGGTAGATAGAGGTGCTTTGCGATTGCATGTTATTACACGCCACGTCCATCCAATGCCAGCAGAAAACCCCACTAAATTATATACGTACAGTATTATTATATAAATATTAAACTACTGAAGAAGTACACATTGTGCAGTCTGTGTTGTATATAAAATATCCCTAGTAATAATATTACTCAACCAACTCAACTTGGATATGGAAGCAAATAAATTGCACTTAACTGCAACGAGAATTTACTGACTGTGCATGTGAGAACGAGGAAATTTCTCTTATTTTAGATTTTACGTGTGCAGTTCAGCTTTTTAGTGGTTTTACTTGTTCTAATAGTATTCTCTGTAAAGTGTTCTAAAGGTAACTCAGGTAAGAGAATAGGTACTTGCTATACAAATACATATAGGCTAAGGCATAAATTTTTGTATGTTGAATTATTATGTGTGTATTTTATAGTTTGTACAAAGATAAAATGAATTTTTATCTCTTACCTTTCATAATATTATAATCCCAGAATCAATTTCACTTTTCACTGTAGTTTGTACATGAGTACGTGTGTGTTTGTGTTGCACGTTGTAATGAGCGTGTACAGTGTAGGGTTATGTATGTATGTGACACTGACACTTGAGAAGGACAAACCACCTACCTAATACAAGCTCCTGCACGAACTGAGTTGATGGAACACCCTTCCTCCTTCTGCAACTAATTTTCACTGTCACTCAAGAAACGACTAAATATAAATGTAACTAACCTAGGTAAACTCCGTTTTCTCCTAAACTATATAAAAAGTTACCACAGACACTCACATCACATAACAACAGCATTCGGCCTACTACTATAGTCTACAGCTAATAATATTTTACGAGCACTATTTTTACCCAAACAACAAAAGCACACGTTTCCTGCACACAATCCTGCACACAATGACATGGTCACATAAATACGCCTATGTGTAATATTAGCACAACGTATTTGTAGTTACGAACAGTTTTTCCATTCAGAGTGAGATAATATTCAAACTGTTAATGAAATATTTGACTTTGTAAAGCAATCCCATACAGGTTTGCACAGTAAGTAGCACAAGAATTATTTGCACTCAAATTTCGATTTTTATTCGTAGTAATTTTTAAATTTCTCAAATCTAATGTACCCCCATGTGTATAATAAGCTACCTGTATTTGTAAAAGTCATAATATTATTTCAGAAAATACAGCACAGAACTTACTTACGCACAGTAGGAGGAAAATGTATCAGAATTATGTTGTAGTTATTATTAAGCACAATTATTGTTGGTGCACGTGGGACTTGATACAGCAACAGGAGAAATTTAAATCAGAACTGATTTTAATATCACGTTAAAAGAATTTCATTTTCTCATGGATAAAAATGAATAGCAACTGTATATGATTATTACGTAGTGTGTTGAGTTGTTATATGACTGAAACTTGTGTATGACTTTGAATGTGTCGCACAATGAGGGATTTCACATTAGTAGTAAAGAAAAGAATGTAAATTATGAAATGCAAAATAGATACTTTACGATTAGACTTTTATATCCATTGGCAGAACATGAGACTGCACTTGTGAATTTGTGTATTTGAGAGGAGGAGATGAGCGCGTCTGTGTCTGTTCGTTCTTCTTCTATTGCAGCTTGTGAATTGAGTTTCATTTGATTAAATAATGTTTGCCTAAGCTACCTCTAACTTGGCTAGGTTAAACTGTAGCTATAGCTTCATACAACTTAACATTATGTGCCACACACGTAATATGAAATCAACTATATACTCATATACATTCATACATGTTATATACATACTCATATACCATACACTTTCCTTGCTTACGTGTGTTTCATATAGTCTACTTGTTAAAGCAACTTCTCTATAAGAAATTACGCGTACACTCCGTGCATGTGTGTTTAGAATTCTACTACTATGTCCACACATACTCTTCTAGTTAGTTATTGCATTACAATGTACGTTGTAGATTTTTGTTCACCTGTTTCTCTTTAGCTCTCTCATTTGCTTTGCAAGTCAAACTGCCACACTTACTATAACACAACAGGTCTGTAAGTCTGTATAACCTCTATATTCTATGTACATTGACATACAGACCTTAGTATAGTTTTTGTATGAATATCTTTTAGTAGTAGCTTGTACCTGTAGCTGATGTGGTACTTTACGTACACACTTCATTGTTAGCAAATAATGCAACACTTAATAGTAATATAATAATAATGATATCCACCTCATTGTGTTTATACTGTAGCATTATTTATTCCACTTGCACAGACACCACAGGGAAATCGAGCACTCGGATGATGCAAAGTGGATGGAGGAGCTGTGACTTCTCTGTCTCTGGTCGTTTGCATTGCAAACGCAAATCCTTGCTCACACACAATAAAATCATATTATAATAATCATAATGAAATAGAATACCAATCTACTTATAAAACTCCCAACCATACTCTGCTTGCAAGTATCTATGCCATATTATGTACTTACATGGCAGATAGAGAGAGAGAGACTGACAATCCATGTTTGTATATGTAATGGCAGAAAAGATTCGACACAAAGAAGAGTCAACGTAACTGGAATAACTTGTACAACAGCATGATGATTTTATTGTACAGACGAAGGAGTAGTAGGTAGATGTTAAAATGTTCATACAAAGACACATTCACACAGAGTGGAGATAAAAAGCGTGGTTTGACAGGAAGATATTAAAGGCAACTAAATTACAGGCTGTGGCTGAATGTGTATGTACTTTACCTGTCAAATTGTAAACACCAAAGTGTGTAATTAAGTCCACGGGGAGGATCATCAGCACATACTTAAAAATACAATTATTATACACACGCAAATCGATTTTGGCTCACCGTCCAATTCAAATCTATCGTATTTCTAACAGCAATATACTTTTGTTAACTACCACAGGTGTGTAGAATATATACTATAATATTTATAACTAACTCTGTTTTTGCCTTTTTAATTAAGAAGGAATTACAAAAAGAAACTAACCATTCTCTGATATCATTCTACGCATAAGCTTTAAGGATCACAACGTGTGCAAAGGGATTGATTTAAAAATGCTCGTGTAAAAGTGATGATGATGGTGGTTTGGGAAACATGCCTTATTTGTGTATTACAGAATTACGTTATTGTAGCTTGTAATCTACATAGGTTCTTATTGGTTTCTAACCATGTTAACAATACCAATAAAAACTCGTGTAATCAATATTATTATCAATTTACAAATAATTGACTTGACATGAGCTTATAGCCCTTTCCTTTACCCTCCTAACAATTTCTGACACTTATTACCTGATGAAATATGTAGGTATAGTATGCTATACCTCCCCTGGATAATAAAAATCGTACAGTAGGATTTTTTATTATATTAAGGACTCATTATACATATTATTGGTATTTTAAATTGACACAATTGCAGTATTTTGCAGATTGGAGGAAAAATGTATGCACACGAACAAAGCAGGAAAATCCATTCAAGGAAAAAGCATTCATTTAATTCGATTCAGTTTCACTCAATTAATGATCCAATATTCAGGAAAATGTGTTCACAAAATCGTATCAAAATTATAACATTATTATTATTGTACTTGCATTGAATTATGAGCTTATTTTTGTAGAATTTTATGATTCATGCTGCATTGTGATTGAAATTGTTATGACGAATCTGATCGTATTTACTTCGGTGGTCACATACAGCTGAAATGGCATGAAGTAGCTAACCGCATCTACCGAAAAACAATATTTTTCTAGATAACTTTACGACATGGGGAAAACAACGAGTCAGCATCAGTTATAAATGAATCATTCTTCTAAAACTAGCACATTACACACACACAAGTTAGTTTTTTAAAATGTAAACAAATATGAGACATAGGTACCTATATATATTCATAAAAGAAACAAAAATGCATAGTCACTTTAGATAAAAATATGAAAATAACAAAACTGTAGACTATAATAAGCAAATGTTGCTAGACATAATTAATTGATAAAATAGACTGATGGTTCCTCCAAGACTCATCCTTCTTATTTTATTGCAAATATTAAATGAGGAATCGTGAAAAGGCGGTTATAATAATTTCCATTACATAACATGACATGACAGGTATAATTGGTGATAATATTATACTAGAAGTGTCTATGTACCAATAAATGTACCTGTATCATATTGTGGAACAATTCACATGCATTTTCCTGCCTCAACCAACTCTATAACAAGTACAAGGAAGTACGCATCAAAATTCTGCCATGTATTCGTAAATATCTCCTGCTAGCTTAAAAATATCTCAAATTTTTTAGATTTTAGATTGGTCTATTACGAACAGCATTCGATTACACTGTTGGAATTTAGAATGTTCAATTAGTGTACAGCGAATGACTTGGAAAATGAAATTCTCCAGTGAAGTACAGTATATATTTTAAGTGTATAGGATTTTACTATGGATAGTCTGTATGAGAAAATGTAGCAGTATAGTTCTTGTGTGCAGATAATAATATAATGATATGCCCTGTACTTCTATAAAAAGAAACTCCAGCCATGGAATTATTCATGATGATATTATTACTATGATGAGTGAATTTTCAAGGTGGAAGGGCCGACTGAATGTAAGTGAAGTGAATGCGAACTGAACAAAATCTTTCCCTCTCGCAAATCCCTTCCACGTCGACTGCTCTAAAGGAAGACATAGACAGACAAGTAGTGGAACAGGCAAAGGAACAGCTCAAAAAATCTGACAGTGAATATCAAACTGTTATACAACACAGAATATTAACAAGTTCACGTCTAGCTACCTTCAACTTTTTACCCATTTAAAAACCTACCAAATGTAATTCTTGCCGTCTCTCAAAGCACTATTAGGCAATATTTTCATCCACGTACTGTTGACATCTTACTTAACAACCTTTAGGTACTTCGAAACTAATAATGCAACAATAATATTTATGCTAGTCATATTTACTGCGAAAATATTGACTCACTTTGGTTTTTTCTTTACTTCAATAATAAAACTCTGAATTCAGGTTTAGTAGTACCAAGTACATAAATAGGTGTCTATGTACTAGGTAATACTTACATCTTCTAATTAACATTTATACAATATATATGAAAGTCACGACCCATTAGTTTTTTCTGTCACACATATTAAACATGGACGTAGATTTTATTTAGTAGTATTTGTAAATAAGCTTCTTACACATGAATTAGTTATGTGTAAGCAATAGAGTGTTATGAATTGTACTTTAGATGTGTTTATACACGTAATCTACAGATACCGGCCTGAAAGTGATAAACTAAGAATTAATCTTGCGCAAAGTATGAAAGTCTGAGTGCAGTAAAGCACGCAAATGTCTACAGGAGGACAGAATACAATAAAACCCAAGCCTAAAAGTATAAAACTAACTCAGCCGCCTGTTCAGAGTGACGACGTGTATAATTGCACGGGGAAATTCAATGTCATTTGCAATGTTGTTGTTTATTTTACCATGCACAGATCTCTGTGGATCCATATACACCGTGTAGCATATATGAAAGTACATTTGCCATGTGTACACCTATAGGTAGTGCTTCACAAACCATTCTTTAGGGTATAGCTACTAATAAAAGGAGTATATGCAAAAAATTGCAAGTTTGCCAGTAAACTGCCTATGGAGGAACATTGTGGAAGATATTACTTACATTATGCTCGCATAATAGTTTCATATGCAGTGTGAGTATACGGGGATCTCTTCTTTAATTTTATTAGCACTATGGCGCAAGCTTTAACTACATCACTAAACATCTCCTTCAGCATGCAGCCGCGTTTTTTACGAGACTCTCTGTGGAAGTAGGTAAGGCATTTGTAACACTACACTACATTTTCTACTACGTATGAATGTGCACAGAGAGACAGACACAAAAAATGTGAATTTCGTCCGTAGCATATCTCTGCTGTGTACATCCATGCATCTCCACCACTTAAAACTAACCTGTACCAAAATCTCCTATTGCGAATTCGCAACTTGAATTAACATGATCATATAAATATAAATAGATGAAAGATCTGTGTGGTAATACAATGCAGAGCTACTAGAAATATTCTCTTGTACGTATCACACACACAACCTAAACATGTCTGATAATTAATCTCTTAGAGCATTATTTATTATGTATGTTTCTTTGAAGCCTGAGCAACTTGGGCAGTATTTTTTCATATGCATCATTACTGCTATAGAGAAAGTAGATTTACATGTCATAGTCAAACTTATATAATAATTTATTGCGTTGTAATAATTCCTATCTTATATAATAATACACACTCCATGGTCTTATGCTCTTATGGTTTTCAATATAAAACCTTGAGACAAAATCTTTTCCTTATATTTATTGTAATTAATTAAAAATTAACCACCCTATCAGCACATTACACCTGGCAAAGTGCTCTATATATGAAGTGCACACTTTTTCACACATCTTAAAAATAAGTTAGGAAATAGTTAGAAAAATGAAAATAATTTTCTTACCGTTTGTAAGATTGTGGTTGTGTTGGTTCTGAGTGACAGCCAGGGAGCTGAAATTCTCAACGATGACTGATGTGACACTGGCGGACAAATTATTATTATTGTTAATGTTATTTGCACTGCCTCCTCCGAGAACTGTGTTGTTATTGTTATTATTGTTCGTGGACAGATTCACAGAGCGATTGCATGTACAACAAGTTCCATTGGGAGAGTTGGCGTTTGTGCTGGAATTGTTGGTGGTGGGGGAAGTTGCTGTGGAGTTGTTGTGGTGCTGTGGGTGACTGTTTCCAATTGTCGGTGTAGCCGTTCTGATTAGAAGCACCTCGTGATGACGATTCTGATTACTGTGATCCACTCCTCCAGCACAACTCACTTCCATCATCATAATTCTAAAATTCCTTTTTACCCATCCACAACTCACACTTTTTGTCCATTCCTCTATTCTTCCTAACTCTTTTTAACACTTGGCTTTCCCTTATCTTTCTTTTTGCAGCAATTTTTTCCCAGATTCTTTACAACCTGTGCTTTTTTGCAAATTTAAAGATCCAACAGGTTTAGGTACATATAAGGTGTTATGCTACAGTAGTGTTGACAGTAGACCTCATTAAAGGAAAGGACATCTCAGTGTAGGAAGAAAAATGTTCACATTGGTAAATGAGAGAGTTTACAGTACAAGATTGAATGTATTAAATTGCATCACCATAAGGTATAGGCTTATAGGAATCGGGTATAAATTATAAAGACGCTGTATAGTTCCCTGTTGAATGTTTTTGTGTGTGTTGTGGTAGAGAAAAAGTGTAGGCCGTCTCAAGAAACTCGTTAAGACCACAATGTATGCATTGAGTACGCGTACAGTGTAAGGATGAGTGCGTGTGCAACTTCAGACACAACAACTAAATCTACGTCCTAGCAGTATACGTAATGCGTTGTGCTATAGCTCAGAGTAAGTAGTGCTGGCACTTTCCGTGTGTTTGCTTTGCATGTGCTGCTCAAATCAGTTTTTTCTCAAGAGAGAGATGTTGGTGAGTATGATGAGGCTTATGTTTTATAGGGAAGAGTGTTCTGTGCAGAGCTACTAACAATAAACAGACTTTACTTGTAGTAAGTAAGAAGCAACCTTCGCCTTGGTATTCTTGCACACATTCACGTAGCAATACAAACCCACACGCACCTCCCGATTTTGCACCACGTCCAAACAAACCTCTTTTTGACTGCGACTGACTGACTCAAGATTTGCAATGGGATTCACTTTACTTACAGTCAACCAATATCGACGTCACGACACAACACAGTACAAATACTTCTCTGTCCATCCAAACCCAACACGGTTTCTTATAAACCAACTGATATCCGTTCTTCATTACCGAGATATAATTATTACACTAGAACTTTATTCAATAAGGTGTAATTAACTTTTAAAACAGCAGGTCTCTATATTAATTCTGAAAACAAGGTCCGTATATATACACAATTACTCCAGGAGGATAAAATATTACATGAACGACAGAGAACACCGAGTTTTGCACTTACGTCGTATCTTCTAGTGTATTATTTAGTACGTCTCTACGGTTTTATACACCGGTACTGTAATTCCGACTGTTTACACACGTTTGAGACAATTCCTTGACACTGGAAGATTCAGAACGAAGAATAATCCGTTTAGCCTTGTTGACAATAGCGAATCTGCATGCTAATTGCATGGAATGGGTTGTCGTGTGGGTAGAAAGTGAGGTAAATATTTATGAATTCCTTTTCTATTGTGATTTCTCAATTCAGCAAACTTTCGTTCATTGATTTGATTGGATTTAAGTTAGCGAGTTGAATTTACGGACTCGGAACACGAACTGAAGCTGAAGACACTGTATGTTTAGTGCTAAATGCCTTGGTGGTAGTCGTTAGTTTGGTTTGTTGCGTGTGAGTATATTCGAGTGAACTGAGGCTAAGCCATAGTCGTCAGAGTGTTAAAGTTAAAGCGAGTTGAGTTGACTTGATGTGATACGTAGCACAGATAATCAGGTCTGCTATGCTGGCCTGGTTGGTTCGCTTTAACTTTGGCAACTATTTTACTTTGACTAGTTTGGCTGCTCTGCCCTGCTTTGCCACCAACACCAGTCTTATCTTTTGCAAAAAATGCAACTAGCACCACTAAATGCTTTCTGTGTGTGTGAAATGTATATGGGACTTGTATCACATGGAAATACTCCTGTATTACTATTTGTATAGTATAGTACGTGGTATAAATAATAGAGAAGAGGATATAGGTAGCAATGGCACACAAGTAGTTATTGGGAGTATTAAATGAATGGAGTCATTGAGAGTGAGATAGATGATATGCATTCATGATAAGAGAATAATATTGTGTGGTCGTATCTTTATGGTGGGTATTGTTGCTTAGGTTCTGTGAGTGTTGGTTATAATGGCAAAAGGCAATAATGTAATTTTTGAAGTATGGATTTAGGAGGAGAAGTGTCCTGGCAATCCTCTTCTTCTTTGCTGACGTCCTCCGCTGCTGCTGACGACAACCGCAGCGGCAATACCACCATCGTGTCCATCACTCACTTACAAGTATTTTATTTGTCTGTAGTTCCGCAGTTACTACATACCATGGGCATTACACACAGAATGAAAAATGAATGCCTTCATTATTACATTTAGAATCAATTACTTCAATTTAGTCACAAAGGCTTCTTTCTTTCAGGTCCAGTCCATTTTATTCTTCCAGGAGCCATGAAATATGCAATCGAGAATATAAAACGGTTTTGCACGTTTTAAGAATTTTTATATAAATACCTCTATACTCAAAAATCCTTGTCTCTGATTTAGGCAAATTATTAGTAAAGATTTTTCAGATGAGGAAAAGTCGGAAAGTATGGGTTGGGACAAGTGTCTCATTTCTCTGTGCGCTATAGCTATAATTTTCATGGATGCTTTTATAAAAAATTTAATTACTATATAGGAAAGATTGCTCCTTTGATACTCACTTTGTGGAAATTCATAAACAATGAATACGAAAAAATGGATACTTATGCATGTAAGACTGAATTTGCTTTACGAACTCTATTAAAGTTCTTACCTTGTGGAAATATATAGGGATTGTTATATGATATACTCTATAGTTAGAATGTACATTTTATATGATTGATATTATGACACTGTTGCGTAGCTTGTAGTAAAGGCGACTATTAAAAAGGAGCAATCGGATGATCACCTACCAGCGAATCATTATCTAGATATTCATTTGCATACTCAGTCACACCCTAATTTTAATCAATTTAATTGCAATATGTGATGCAAATGTATTCTGCTCTGTGTCAATCTATAAAGGGTCCGACTAAAAAGTGTTGTGTGAATAAAAAATCTGGTGAATTTGTCAATTGAACATTTCAACTAGAAGTTATGGTTCGTGTGAAGATTAAGTTGTTTGAAGCTATAGAGATTATAAAAGATTTATGATAAGATTAAGATATGGTAGAGTATTCATGTGGACCCATTCATCCCAACATGAACTTGAAGATACCACGAAGAGATTTTTATGAGCTTAATAAGATAAGAGGGAAAACAAAGATATTATTCATGTGCACATGTGTGCGCTATGATTATAATGATATTATATAATTACGCAAACACATCATCGGAAATTCCATTCAAGAGCAGGACTCATTCGCCACAGTTATTCAACTACACTGCCTCATTTAAATTCACTAAAATATATTGTGCTGATACCTATGCCCATGCATCTGTTAACCTTACAGCTTTCATAAATATTTATAATGTAAGTAGGTTTCTTAAGAGAGTCAGACAATTTATGACAATTTCCATGACCATTTTTAATTTTTATGGTCACTTAAAGGCTTGCAGGTATATTTTATGTATTAATTGGAGATCCTTTGTTGTAGCGTCCGAAAAATTGCGAAGTGACAACCACAAACATATCAAATTGATGTATAAACTCAAGTTTAATGAAATGACATGTTTCACACATGAGTTAAAAAGTAAACATGAATAAAGCGAAGTCAATGGACTGTAATGGCCAGTGTAAACAATAATTTCAACAGTAATTGCAATAAGAATGTTTCTCTTGTATTTAGAACACACAACAAATGTTTTAAATGTAGAAACCAGATCTGGAGTAATCAGACGGAAAATTACATATGAATAATCTGCAAAGAATGTATTTATAGGTACGGCCATAATATTTTGAATAAAATAGAAAAGACAAGTTGCAAAAATATTGACTGCATTATACATTTGATGCTTGGTCTGTGAATCTGTGTGCACTGTACGTGTCACATTGGAGATGATTTCTGTACACGACGACGTCGATCTGTCTGCATTCTTGGGTTATTCGCATGTTGATAAGTTTGTTAGGTCTTGTTCTTAGTGCGTGGAATAAAGTGACTTTGTACCTTGCCCTGATGCTGCAGAGTTGAATAGCTGATCTGAAATGAACTTAACCAAGGCAAGGCAAAAAGATTTCTCCTCTAAAACCAAACAGTCACTTCCATTGTATTTACACTCCAAATATCAATCTTATCCAAAGCACAGATTCAATATATGTGTCTCCAAATTCTCTTTTACATTATTGCATAATCTCATCAACCACAAGACTAAAGGCCTACACATTACACATGTATCATGGTTAAACTAAATATGCACCAGCATAACATACGTATAACTGTCATTACATGAAAATCTAACACCAATGTTTGTCAAACATTTCAAATCAAATCATTTAATTATTATGTATAGGCACTGTTAATAAATCGTCCATTACAAAAGTATTCATAAGAATTTTTGCATTAGATATAAGGGTAGAGTAATACATTACATAAAAGTGTGACCGCTCCAAGAAAAAATTAACATGGACTGTATTCAAACAAAAGTTTTGATAATTAGTTATATTCAACTTTTATGTAAAGTCATATTCTGAAATAGCGTTTCAAACTGCACAAGTGAGCATGAATTGGTTGCATACAAACGAAATTTGACAGTGTATGCGATGATTTCGTAAAGCCCTCAAAAGTAGTTTCCCAGTTTTTTAAGCACGTCTTTTATATTTCAATTAGCATTGTTTAAGATATGTAAGAGTAAAGACTAAACCAAAGGTGTGCTATTATATGTAGTTTGAAATAATGAGGGTTCAGAATGTTATTATGACCATGATCACCTTAGAAAAATTAACATTGACACTTCACAAGAGAAAGTTAATATGTTGTTCGTTCTTAGATTTTGTCTATGAGATCGCCTGCTCACAGTTAAGAATACTTTATCTAAAGTCACCAGTTTATGAATTACATTTTATGCTAAATCTTTTGACATAGTTGAAAAATCGTTTTTTCGCACTTTGCAAAATCATCGAATACATTTTGAAATTTTTATTTGTGTGTAACTAATCTTATGCTATAGAGCTTGAAATGCTCTTTCAGATTATGCAATATACTTTACATAGAAATTAATATGTCATAAAGTTTCAGTCCGTGTTAACTATTAAATTTATCTCCTTTACTTTAACTCTTGCCAAACCTTATCATGTCCTCACTTTTATCTTACAATTTACTTGTGGACATTTATTGCAGCATAATTTTGTAATGTTAGAGTTACTGTATATCAATAGACAGTGCGCTACATGCAAAACTATTTTATACTTGAAATGAGTCAATTAATCAAGATTATCAAGATACCTATAGATGAAAAAACAATTGTTAAAATAAACAGTTGTATTTTAATTTTCAGTAACTGTCGTTATTTCAAGTGAAGAATTTTAAGACATTATGGAAAATGAGTTCAGATATGTTAAATCGAATTTTCTAATTCAAAAACCTTTGAGACTTTCACTGGTTATATTTATTCAATAGATTGTTTTAAAACAAACTAGCTATGAACATCGGCTGTTTCGTATGAAATGAAAGGACAATATGGATAGACTTTTGCAGATATAAAAGCAGAAATGTAATTGTTGTGATAAATTCGAATGACTACATTATAAGAGTGAAATAAAGCAGATTAAGGTTTCTGTTAGTACATGAATCACTAGGAAATGGCTTGCATGAGTTGTACAAGGAGCAATAAAGTGACTGAACTATCATGTAACTCATTTATTGACTGATTACTGATTCACTTCTTAATAGCAAACTTCTAATACAAATATACAGCATGTATGAATAATACATTAAAGGATGAATCCAACCATTACTATAAATACACTGCAAGTGTACCTATACTTGCACATGACTGACGTCTTTATAGTGTCTATAAGTATTAACGAGAACATCTTGAAGGTGGCCTTCGAATTTTGTCGGTTTCATAGGTTCGTTTGCTTACAACTGTTGTGAATCAATATTAGGTTAGCTATGTCATTCATAAAAATTTCGAAATAATAACATTGCGTTGCATCATATTTCATACATTCTCAAAATTCAATCGATGATGGCCCAAAATCAAATAACCTCACTTTGGGATGCAAAAACTGCTGTCCAATTTTTTATTGGGAAGTAGCATAATTGTATGCTTGCAAGCAGACTATGAACAAACGTGTAGCTGTTTACAGAAGTCCGAATATCGTATGTAATTATTGTACCAATTCTCATACATTGTTCCGAAAATACAGATGTAAAGTATATAAATTGCTTAAAAATGACATGAATCTATTGCTTCAATTTGCTTCTAGGTAAGTAGGCTGGGTACTTTATGGTTAAGATTTGACGTAGTAATTATGTAATTAGCATTCCATGCATCTTCCACATCTAAAATCGTTTATTTTCCACACGGAGCCACGTTTTTGACATTTGACATGACTTTTGATTTCTTGTTGATGATTTCTAATTGTGCCTTTCATTTCATCCTTGCAAATCTATAAATAGAACTCATCCAATTAGCGCAAAGATTAAATCTTACATAAGTCTGCAGACATCAAAAGAACAAATCATCACAAAAACAAATCTCACTTCACCCTTTACATGACATGAATTTAATGTCACTTTGTTTGGATTGCTAATTGACTCGACTCTTAATTCTAAACCTACTAAATAAATCAATGTCTACCATTTTCTTATTATCTTAATGCAGAATAGTCTTACAAATAAAAAAGTATAGTCTTAAATGTTAAACCTACTTCTCCTACATATACATCACTTCATAATGTTTAACTCATATCTAATATGTGTCTGTGTACAAACATGATTTTAGGAGATGAGTTTTTGTGTATTTACAGAAATGAATATTTATTGAGGTCAAACTCGAAGTCAAACTCTGAGAGGCAGTAGTGGTCTCATTAATCGGTTATTATTCCAGGATGTTGAACATGAAAGAATTTTATGAAAGCTCTATGCAGGAAGTCGCATCATTAACATTATTTTGTGTGCAGGAGACACACGTGGGACTGTGAGACAACAAAAAGAAAGTCATTCAGCATCAACGTGCTTCTTTCCCAAACATTTTTTATCTTCCCCACTCCAGCACAGCATTTGGCATTGGAGATACAACTGGAATTTATTTCTGTGTCTTTAATCAACTTACTGTATAAGAATATTCCAATAAATATTCGTCAGCAATAAAATATTCTCTGGAATCAAGTGAAATGAACAGACGTCTCAGATTTTACTTTCAAGTCATAAGAATGAAGCGATGCTCCTGTAAAAATAAGTAAATGTGAACTATGCAACGTGTATGTGAAGTAAGAGACGAAATAAATAGGTACGCTACAAAATTAATGTATTGATGATATTTCATAAAGCTCAACATGCTCACAATGAGTGTCAATATTATGCCGAAGACCAATACAAAGTCAAGACAGAGCATCTTATCTTTATCTTGAGCAATGTTAATGTGGATGAGACTGGAACTGGTATAATGAATTAAAAAGTAGCCGACATTATATATGGTTTACAGTTTATATTATAATTATCAGTAGTAGTGGTTTAATAAAAGATAGGTAATGATTTGGCTTGGCCTCGTTCAGGTCATGCAAGCGACTGAAGTGAGGGGGATGCTGAGCACGTGAAATCTAAAGCAACATTTAACCCACGAGGATACACAAAGTGATTAGCGATAAAGATAAAGACCTTAGACAGAAGGGTTCTGTTTAAAATCAAATCTATTTATTTTTACTTAGGTGATCTCTCTCTCTCTCTCTACAGACAGCTCAATGCTACCATTTCATCCAGTCTCATGCATCCTTTCGTCTTCACCACGATTCTAGCATTTTTTTATATTTACACATTTTATGCAATAATTATGTCATTTAAGGTTTTCCAAATAATTAAGAATAAGATTATTAAAGAAATGTTGCAGGTGAAAAATTAATTTCCAGGTATAAGGTCAACTATGTTGGGATTTTCGTTACTGTTTGAATAAGTTTTCATTTTTTACCTTTACTCCCATATATTATAAGTAAGCTTTAAGAATGTAAGTACAATTACTAAATGTCATTATCACATAAGATGAAGAAAAATTAATAGTTAAGGAATAAGGAATAGTAAAATTTTTGTATAGAGCAGAAAATTTGACTTGACGGAAAACAGTATGAATTTTAAGAACCCGGTATTATTTTGCAGACGTACATGTTTATTACCTGTAGCCTCGCCTGCCTCTGTGAGTAAGTGCAATTTATGTGGTCAACTACCAAATTAAAATCGATTATGATTGGATATTTGCGGCAGATTAGTAATTGTTTAGAATCGTACTTGACCTTGATTTGTTTTGGTCTGTTCCGTTGTAGCACTCCATATAAATTCATGCATAACATAACATGCATAAC
The DNA here is from genome assembly GCA_019776165.1 of Pogonognathellus flavescens. Taxonomy (NCBI): domain Eukaryota; kingdom Metazoa; phylum Arthropoda; class Collembola; order Entomobryomorpha; family Tomoceridae; genus Pogonognathellus; species Pogonognathellus flavescens. Next base: position 30,015 of record JABASD010001985.1, read on the forward strand.
TTAACATAACATAGCATAACATACCCGTATTTAAAGCAAACTATTTGTAAACTGTAACAAGTTAATGTTACAGTCCAAAATCTCCACTTGTCTTTTATTGCTGAACCAAGGTCAATAATTCTCCCGATGAAATGCATGGCATGAGAATAAATGCATGTTGTATAAAACTGTAAGCTCTGGATTAAATCGGTTTATGTAACTTTATTTTGTTAATTAACTGTCACTCACACACCTATCCATTTATTACTGAATGCAAAAGATCTTAATGTGAGTACCAATAAAAGACTTACTGCCTAAAATTCTATTTGTCTATCCTTGTGGCTAATTACTAATTACTTTTTCTCTAGAACTATTATTATAAACCCAATTCTATAAGATCATCAGAAAGAACTACATGCAAGAGAAGTGTTTAAACAATGTTAATTACAATTTGATACAGGTACCTGCATGTTACTAAATATATTTATTTGAGAAAACTTCCATCAACCATAAACATATTATGTTATATAATGTCTGCTCGACTGTCTGTACTGTGCAAGGTGCAATGGAGCAGATTACTATTTCGCATAGTTCATTATTATAATGTATATGATAGTGATGACATAACAAAATTATTGTGTCACTTACAAATGAAGTGACAGGAGTAAATATGTTATGTAGGCAATAAAGACATTGATGAAGGTAAATGTGGATTGTGTATGGCATTTGTAAGTTTGTAAAGCGCTTAGGTTTATCTTTGGTGAATGAGTAATGGTTGTAAAATTGAATGAAAGGTTCAATTGGTTAATGAGCTAAATGAGCTTAGGTCTCGCAACAAACACACCTGAAAACATGAATTAGTACGCCAGTACGTATAAGTCTTCCCTTTATATTTTCTGCAGTTAATAGTTGTAAGTGTATAATGAAAAGTGTAGTAGAGTAATGCGTAAAGTATTTTCTGGTTGTAAGTGAAAGCGAAATGGACTTTTGCAGCTGGGCAAAGTTAATGTTGATGTTGTAGGAGATGTATAAGGCTGAGAGAGTTGTAGAGGTTGTCCAGTTGAGGATTAAAGATAAAAATGTCATTTGTTAATGAACACAAGTGCTCTCTTAACTTTTGTACTGTTGTCAGTACAAGATGGGAGGTGACAATTATAAAATGAGCATTACAGGTAACAGACCTGCACACACTTCAATTCATCCTACTATACTACTCCTCTGTTAAATGTGAGTCCATAGAGTCCATGTAAAACGTAGCAGGTAATCATTCATTGTCAGATAACACAGTACCATACCACAATCAGCATCTACGAGTAACCAACAACAAACTGTTCCCTAAAATAATGCTAAAAATGAAGAACAAAGTTCACATTCTCTCCGGACAAGTTTTACTGTCATTACTCCTATCTGGTCATCCATCTTCAGAATTTATGTGTATGTTCCCTATGCTTATACTTCCATGAGTATACTAAGTAATTAATATTTATTGACCATATTTGTAGTTCACACTTCTTTTATAGCACTTCACCCTGAACTTACTATAAGTATAATGCATGCATGCCTCGTTTACTCATTACCAGAGCCCGGATAAGCAAGCTCCGAAAAATTGAAAATAAGCTAAGTCTAAGCTCTTAAATTCAACCTTAGGCTTAAATACATGGGGGCAAAATAA
>JABASD010001986.1:0-31664 GCA_019776165.1 Pogonognathellus flavescens
CCGTTCTTTAGTTATCGTGCTTACGGACAGACAGACAGACGGACAGACAGACGGACGGACGGACACACGGACAGACCGAAATTATACAAACAACTGACGTTGTTTAATAAAATGCTAGCATATACAAAGAATCTTATTGTAGCTTATCATTTTGTCACACTGATATTTATTTAAAAAACATTATAATTAAAATTGCTAAATGTTTGTTGAAATATCGCAAAATCATGAATATTAATTAAATGCATACATATTTGCATTGATTGTTTCATAGTTAGTTTCATTGCATTTATCTTTTGCTCCGGTATTTTGTTTGTGTGTTTCCTACCTTTTACTAGTTCGTGTGAGTGACTCGACTCTTCGTTTGCTTTGCATGCAAGCGGGAATGTGTGCATTTTGTTTTTCAACCCCAAGCTTAAAAGCTATCTCAAAATTGTCAACACAGATATTCACAAAATTCACATAAATATTTTGATTATAGGCAAGCGAAGATTGACATTTACAATAGAAGCCAAAAAAAGGCTTAAATTGCACTCCACCGATGACCGAGCCATTGACAATAGTTTGACCTTGACCCTGTGACCTAGTTGCGGTCCTTGTCAACAATTTTCAGTTAGTAAGTATTGCTAGTAAATAATTTACACATACTATCATCTGTTGTATGTCAAGTATGGACAATAGAATTCCAAACAGAGAACAATCTTTAATGGAGTGGAAAAGTCATCGCAAAAGTAAGATTTATTATTTTTACTAATTTATTTACTATTTTTAAAATTTAGAATATAAGAATACAATGATAAAGATTTACACTTTGTGAAATCAAACAGATAAATTTTAAATGATAATCATGATTGCTTATGAACTTTCAACAGTGATGTATTCGCATAAAAATGAATTGCTTGCAAATTCCCGTCGATGTCAAATGGCGCAGCGAAGTATGGAATTTCGTATGACTCAAATAAGAGAGACTTTTGATGGCTGCACCTCTCCGGCCATGGTTGACGCTTTTCCACCAGCCAACAGTCCATTAAAAAATGAATACGTAAACTATTTTCAATTTTTTAGTTACAAATTACATGCAAGATTTGTTTTCCGCAAGAATTGATTTCAGTGACTGTTTTCTCAGACATTTTTTATTTTTGGTTTTTAGATGTTGGAATTGATAGCAAATTTCCTTCCTGCTCAAGATCTACGAAATTGTCGTTTAGTGTGTCGATTATTCTCTCTGGAATTCGGTCGCTGTCTAGACAAGAAAACAAATATGATTATTGTAGATGAAGCATGTCCAAGCAGTTTACAAATTCTTGTAAACCCCAAAGTAGTAATTCCTTATGGTTTGTCATCACTTTGTTTGTTTGACGTGAAAATTGCTGGTCCAATTTTCAAAGCTCTGATGCGAAAATACGGACAAACATTGGGTGAATTAAAACTTGAAGAGTGCAACATCTCTTCAAAAGCACTGCAAGAAATTCTGTTCAAAAATGCTCCTAATTTAGAAAGTGTTGCTGTGATTGAGAAGGACTGTCCGTTAATGCGAGGCAGAAATAATAATATGAGGTCGCCCCTTTTAGACATTATGGAATATTGTGACAAAGAAAATACAAATTTTGTCCTGCCAGAAGTGAAAAGATTTCATTGGGAGGACAGCCGTGTTGCCTTAAGCGAAATCGTGAAAATGTATCCGAATTTAATTGAGCTAACCTGTGGGGGACTTCCCATTCCTATTCCAGAAGACTTCGCAGCATTGCAATTCTCATCATTGAAATATTTAAAAATATTCCCAGAAATTAATTTATCAGAAGAATATTTAGACGCTCTACTTGCTCTACAGCTACCTCTAGTCAAGTTGACATTATATGGAATAAAACCCCAGGGAAAAACATGGATGATGAAACTAAAAACTTTCTTGGAGTCCTTGGGTGGAACTTTAACAGAATTGCAACTTCATCAAGATTATTTTTTTGGGATTACTAATAATAATAACATGAACACTTACTCATATCTCCCAACGACCTTAAAATTGCCACAGTTGAAAATTCTAATTATCGATAGATCTCTACTACATTCTTTCAAGTGGTTAAACGGCATGCCAAAGTTGACAAATTTTGAATGTAAAATGGTTCGTTTAAACCAGATCAACGATTTAATTGACCGTGGACGACCGAGAATTCACAGAAAGTTAGAAAAGTTAACAATTGGAGTTATTGGCCATTTGTCCTTGAACAGATTAGCAAGATTCTTCCCTACTCTTACTAGTTTGGATGTTGAATCGTCTCACGCCGACGATGAATGTCTTTGGGCCATCATTAAGAACTTCAAAAATTTGCAGATTCTAAAAATAACAAAATCTTACCATATTAATGGTTCAATGCCTTTAACGGACTCAGGCATCACTGGTATTCCCGTAAAGCAGTGTGAGAAACTTCTCAAATTAAATGCTTATAAGTTAGCTGCGACAAATCCAAAAACTCTACGAACGAAACCATATATTGGTGAACTCGCCGACTTAATTCAACTTAAGATCAATTCTCCTACTTCAAAGTTAACAGATTTGTCAATGCTTTTCGGAATCTGTGATATTGGCAATCTTCTCATGCTAGCGTTGCCCAACTCTAAGGTAATCTCACAAAAATTATCGTAATTTCATTTTTGTGTTTATTTTATTGCAATGAAATCTGAAACGCTTAAGAGTGATACAAAGTAGAACATGGACAAATACAATTTTACTTTCAACACTATAGTTTTTGAAATTTCTGTAATTTATTTATTTTTTATTTTTTAGGTAACAAACGCAACTTTGAACTGCATCGGAGAAAAAATGAAAAGTTTGGCACTTTTAGAAATTGGAGAGGAAACTGGAATATCTGCTGAAGCCGTTGCTGAAATATCTAAAACCAGAAGCCAAATGATCGTCAGGGTTAATCATACAAGTTGTGTATAATAAATAAATTAGTTTTATGTAAAGTATACAGTATGAAAATGAATTTACTTAAATTATTACGAGTTGATTAGTTTATATTATTAGATGCTAGATTAACGGTTCGCATTTCGCGTAGGAAGTTACTGCTATAATATTTATAATAAGATAAACAGCTAAGTATGCATTGTTATGCACAATAAATTGCTGGTTGTTCTGTGTGTTTTATGTATAAAATACTTCTGTTAGTGATTTTTACTAATTGTTTAATTGTAGGCAAGTTTTGAGTGGATCTTTTTAGTTAAGGTTAAAAATAATGCACTACAAAACGAAGGAGAACCAACCAAGCCATCTAGAATTAGAATACAGTCGAATAGTTTCATTAATACGCAAAAGATTACAAACCGCAAATTGTAATTTTATTAAAAATAATTTATTCTAACTAATAATAAGCTGTTATGACTGACTAACGTATACATATTATGTAAATCAAAATACTTTGTCCATAATCCAGCGCATAAATTATGATGATGTAATTTTAGTAATTTATTCAAGTCCCCAAGGACAAAATTTTATATTCAACAATTTTAGATTAGAAAGAGAATAAAATTTAAAAAATATTAATTACAGTGTTTAACATGAATTAACGTACCAATGAGTAATACTCTCGTTTCATTAGCACAATTATATCAAATAAACTTATAATTATAAGTTTAAAGACAAAAGTCAGAGAAACCATCCTGAAAAGATTTCGGATGAAGTTGATACTTCAGTTGAACAGTACTGTCTAGAAACAATCTATCTTGAATAATATTTCTGGAAAAAAAGTTGTCATGTACGTCAAATCGAAATAGCATAGTATTCATAATTCATTCAGTACAAAAAGTTAATATTTATCATGATCTACCAATAAATAGAGAAAATTTCTGTAGTATTTCTTTACTTAAAACGACTTACATGAAATGCTTTGTCTGATAAGCTTTGCTTACTTTTATAATTACACTTTTATAGCGTAAGTCAAATTGAAAATGAGATTTTTACCTGATGGACCAGGCTGTTTCGTGGCTGACTCCTTTGGAAATCCACACAGAAATTTTGTCAACCTGTTTACGCACCGACACTTCAACTCCCGAAATAAATTTTCCAATTTCGCCAAATGAACCCCCAATAACACATAATAACTAAAAGGTAAAAAGAATAATGCGATGTTTCCTTTCACAAAATACAGAACGACAATTTTTCTGGAAAATATTCATAAATTGTAACTCACTAATTCTCGCCATCGATTATTAAGTTTTGCATGAACTCCCTTTTGAAAAATCATCACCCATTTCCCCCCACCAGCATTTTCAGTATCGTCGAAAACCGGTTTGATGCCACTCTTGAACACAATGTACTTAGAATTGATCTGAAGGTCATTTGCGCTCTTGAGTGATCGAAGAATGGACATGAAATTATTCCATGTCCCAAAAGAAGATCCTTTCATGAGATTCTCTTCGTAAGAATACTTCTTGTTCTTTCGGTAAACCCAAAACGTCCACTGCCATTTCAGAATGCCCTGTTTTCTCAAAGTAAGCACCACTTGGCACTCTTTTTCTTTCCGGGTTCGTTCTAATGTTGAATGACCTTTGCTTACTTGATCCACTTCCATATTCTGCAAAATTATGTCCATTTTTTTACAACACACGATTTTTAGTAAACTAAATCTATTTTATTTGTTACCCCATTTCTCAATAGTTTCGATTTCAATAAAGTTGACGATGAGCAATATTCCTCAGCTGGGTGGCACGTATTATTTTCAGAGCCTGATGAATGGCGGCATTTCTGAGACTGACAATGAGATGGAAGCATTTCATCAACTCCAGTGTGTACAAACAGACTCTTTTGTATAGGCACACTTGTATCGTCTCCTCCTTCAGAATTACAATTTATAATCAATTTTGATTCTTCCAGTAATCTGTCAACAGCTTCAACATTCCAGTTGGCTTGGGTCTTAGGTCCAGCAGATTCACAAGGAGAGGAATGCAATACCACCACGTCCCCATTCACATCATCACAATTTTTTTCTTCCAATTTTTTCTGCAATTCAGCATACTATGAAATAAAAAATCGGGTCGAATAAAAATTGTAAATTATAATAATTATCCTAAAATTAAATTTTCCAGATACTTCACATAAAAATATAGAAATGAGAATTTTACGCCTGAAAGAACGATTTGTGATGTTTTCCTGAACTCTGTGAATTCGTTTGCAGAATGATTTTCCTGAGGAGATTGTTCCTGTTCCAATATAAGGGTCTTTAACATTTTATTCAAATGGCACATCTTTAGTTTCAATTTTGTTATCTCAATTCGATGAATTTGGTCGCGCTTATCCATCTTCCTTTTCAGTTCTAAATGGTGGCAATACAGAGCCTTAAGGAAATCTGTCAACTTTGAATCCAAACCCATGCACCCCTCTTCAGGACTTTCAAGTGTATCCATTTTCTCCATGTAATTGTTCTCATCTACTAATAGTATACACGCTAAAATGTGTTTGCACAATTTGGAGAAAAGTTTAAGAGATTTTAATCTGGGGATGTACAAATCACAACTGACGAGAACTCACCGACAAAACTACTACTGGTCTTCGTAGTTTCTAAAAGAAAAGCAAAATTAAGAATGAAGTTAAACGAATGAAACCGGTCCAGGGTTAACTGCAAAGTAAATTGCATTCTAGAGAAATATTAATTATACTTCTTATAAGAATATCCCATAGTACTATTTATTCTTAGAGTAAAACGTGTTTATGTGTAATAATTTTCTAAACCGTATCTTATGTATGAATTACTATAGTAGAACTTCTACATATTTATATGTCATGTAATATACATTTAGAGAAGATGAGCCTAACGCTTGGGACAGTTGGGAGTCTAGTTAGAATTCAAAGTGATAAAGTTGATCTCCATACTTTCTCATATTCTCATCTCGTTTATATTTTAGTATTACGAAGTGCTCTTTCCTAAACAGTGTCTCCAATAAGTAAGGCTCCTACTGAACTACTAATATACACAGGATTTTAAAATCTATTGCATGTATAATTTATACTTACATTGCGTAGGTAAGTTAGTTCATTATTAGTGTTGCCTATTTTAAGTTACACATATAGTATAATACTGCAATACCTGTCCAGAGTTTGTTCAGATTCAGAAGAATATACGAAGGCAAGGTATTGTTCAGGTTTTACATTTATATACACCAAAGTCGTTTGGTTCTTGTCTTGAACTGTGTCGACTGTGTATGTCCTTGTTTAAGTCCACTTTGAATTGAAAGGGTTAAAGGAAAGGTATAGCATAAAGCATAGGAAAAATATGTCATACTCAAATATATTTATATTATTAGTACCAGTATTGCTCTTAGCTTCTCAATCGGCAAAAGTCAAAGCTTAACAGGTTTAACAAGGCAGCAGGTATTTAAGCAGTGAAGTGCTTAATAGTTTTCCATGTATTCCCATCATGGCATAGGTATATGTATGCACTCAATAATCCTCAAGTCTATGGTCGGTTGGTTTCACTTTCGCCTCCATTGTAAAGTATGGGTGTAACGTTTAGGAGTTTAGGTTTTATTTTATTGTGCCCACCTAAACAAATAAAGGACAAATAAATGATTATCCATCTATTACACTTATAATTATAACAGTCAGTTGAAGAAGTGAATGTTTTTGTATGTACTTTCTTACAATGCAATAATAACACTATAGGTATATAAGAGTCAATTAGACTACAAAAGAGAAAAGAGGAATATTCAATCATGTTATTATTTATGCACAATTGACGCTAGTGATGAGGTTTTAGAGGGTGGACTAGACTATAGAATGTACATTTGGGAGTAAGATAATAATGTATTTTCTGTATAGATGCAATTCAAAACTATCAATGGAGATAGCGTATTATCTATACATTATGGCAGTGTGGAATGAGCTTGTCCTGTTCAGATTCCGAAAAAAGGCATTATTTGGCGATGACTAATGCAAATACAGTAAACTATTTTTGTGCCCCCCAGATCGGTGTGGCCCTCCCAGATTTCAATCTTAGATATATCCTTGCTGTCACTGGCATTTATTTTACTATGCATAAAATATGCCTAAATAGATTAGATAATAATGTAATTTCGTACTGAGAAAAAAGGTTCTACGATTTTCATATTCAAAACCTACCTTATTTATTTAGATTTAACTTCTCTTATTAGCTCCAAACAAGGCAGTTAAGTTGACTACGAACCAAAAAGAAATATTCAAATATTATCACCATAAACATTGTTAGAGACCTACTGTATAGACCTGACCTAAGCAACAAACGAATGATAATAGAGATAGAATAGAATATTATATCAACATAATTATTATTATGAATAATTATCAATTGAAGAAGTAACTCATGTAGATTTCTTAAACTATAAGCGTTTATATTTACCCATGTATAAATTATACACATAGGTAACCTTTTTTCAATGTCATTTGAACACATGATGAACAGAATTTCCAAGCATACATTATGTTAATAGTGGTAGTATTCTATATAGTAAGTATTAACTTCACACTGCTTCTGGTTCAATGCACCTGATATGATAATTTGAATAAATTGCAAACACGATTACTAATTTCTTGCTTCTATCGTATTATTCGTTATTTAAGGAGGCAATTTAATCCGTGTCATACATAAGAAATTTTGTCTCCTTCACCTTCGTCGTAACAATATTTATCACTACTGTTTATTTACGAAAAACTAAGAAGCTCAGTTGTTTGCTTTAAACTTATTTCGAATTTAGTTATTTTGAATTCCTTATTGAAGAAAAATGGTAGGAAATATCGCCATGTACAATCAAAGGGATTTTTCTGAGATGCCGAAGTATGAAATCGGAAATGGATCATATGGAATTACATACAAAGGTGAGTTCTTTCCACGTAATTCATTTCATTTAGCAAAATGATTAGAGGATGCTTTATATTCATTTATACTTGGTATGATGTTAATTAATTATTTTTCAATGTCCATTTTTGAACAACAGGTAGGGTGAAAGAAGGAAATACTTACAAACAGGTATGTCTCAAAGTCATGGACAACATAGAAGAATGTTATGCTGAAAAGGCTCGCTGGGCATCTTACGAACATCCAAATGTGTTAAAAATGATGGGACTGGCATTTAGTGGGACAGGTACGGTACAAATTAATGCACAAAGCGACACATAATAATTGCAGCATTTCCAATTTTCCATCCGATGTAATTTACCTTTTTTAAATCGCTCAATGGATGTGAATTTTTTATTACTATAATAATTAGTAATTAATTCACAGGTGATAGGTCTAAAGAGGCCCCGTGGATCATACTGGAGTACCCGAGCAATGGAAATATGAAAGACTACTTGAAGAACAATAAATGTTCCGAGGTAAAAATTGTCACAAAAAGAAACTTTGCAAATTAATCCTGTGTTAAGAAATTTTGCAAAAATGTCATTTTTGTTCGTGCATAGAATGGGTTGATGTTAATGTCAAAGAGAGTTGCTTTGGCCATGGAGTATTTGCTACAGAAAGTTCCGGATTTTGTTCACAAGGATCTGGCAGCAAGAAATGTCATTGTAGGCTTCGACTATTTAGTCAAAATTGCTGATTATGGATTATCCAACGTTGCGGTTTCAAGCGACTATTTCGCCCATGTAAGTTTATCCCATTAAAAATTAAGTGTTAAGGAAATGGCAAAAGTGAAGAAAGAATTGTAGTAAATATTTGTATCTACAAACTTTACTAAACACCTTTTTAGAATTTCTTGAACTTAAACATGCACTTTTAAAAAATATTTTAGGAATCAGGCGAGAAGTATCCCATTCGATGGATGCCACCTGAGAATCTCCCTTTAAATGATTTGGGAAAATATTCCCAGGAAGGGGACGTTTGGTCCTACGGGGTATTTCTGTATGAATTGTGGTCTGAGGCAAGCTTCCCGTATGGACTAACGACGAGCGACCAAGATGTACGTAACATTATCTTCTGTCGTAATAATATTTTAAAAGGCTAAAGATATGATATGGAAGTATATACAACGTAATTCTCTTTTTATTATGCATATAGGTGATGAATTTAATTAAGGATGGTACTACACCAATAAAATGTACAGATATCCCTGCCGAGGATATAATCTTGGACTTGATGAATCAATGTTGGGTAACAGATCCTCAAGATCGTCCAAGTTTTGAAAAGATCGTGGATATGTTCAATGCTACCAAAAACGGCAACTAGAAACGTGAGGTCTTTCACTTTCACGCTAATGTCAACTTGAATTATGTTACTGTGAAAAAAGATTGCAATTTATTATGTAGAATATTATTAAGTAGGTTTAATATTTACTAAAAGTATTAAAATGATAATAGATTGATAAATAACTTTACTTTGTTAGGTAATGGTAGCTTTATTGATAACTTTACAGAGCCATACGTATGTCATAAATCAAAGAAACTTTCATTGCTTATAATATTGTGTTCAATACGTTAATTATTTTTGAAAAAGAAATAAATAGAAAAGTTGCAATACAATAATTTAATAATTTTATTCAAAGGAAAACTACGATTTCAATTTTTATTTTGTTTTACAAACTACTAACTACATATAATATAAGAAATTAGTAATTGTACAACACTACCGGTGTGTATTAGTATTAAATTCGTTCAGATAGATATGCACTTTCATTAGAGGTATATATTCATATTTTCAATAACGAAAACAATTCTGCCAAATAGGGTGGAAAAGTATCCCATGGATTGTCCCCTTTGTCATTCGTAATGTAAATGAAGCCAACGCAATTCTTTGCAGCTAAAACTTTTTCTCGATTGCTTTTCAGTGAAGACAAGTCGTATGGGAAAATTCCCCACTTTCCCCTTGGGTAATTTGAATGATATCCACAGTATTGGTCAAATGTTGGAAAACTTCCGGAAGATTCATAAACCATTATTGTGTCCGTAGTATTGACATAAACAGGATCAACATCCGTACCCGGATTTCCAACCGTAAAAATAAAACCTTTTTGCTTTGCATAATTGTTTAATTGCTTGTAGTAGTTTACTGAAGCTGAATTGTTATCGTTGGTCATTTCGTCAAAAAATATTCCTTCCGGTGTGTAAAGAGATTTCCATTTGTCAACTTCTTGTTGCACCACAGATATGCTCCGTCGTGTATAATTAGTTGACACATATCCTAAAGTGTGAATTCCATTTCTTTTCAGCATGTTAACTGCCTGGACATAAGTTGTATCCGAAGTTGTTCCAGGACCACTATTTACTATAATACATTATGAAACAAAATTGATTTAAGTTTAGAAGACACAGCATCTATAATTGATTAATCAAAGGCAAAAAATTTGTATTTACAATAATAAGGTAGGTAAGGTACACTTACCATTAACAATTGCCCAAACAGTAATGGGATACTTTTTATAAGCATCAATAAGCGGTTGCCAGTTGTGGACTCCATTTGTGACGGTAGGGTAGAGATACAAGGGTACAATCGTACCAGTTTCTATTCAAATAAAAAATTACCAAAGTAAATGTTAGATATTGATGATGAAATTCCTACTACTATAATAATAGTTTAAAATTAAATGAATACAAAGTTTAGATGTTATTAATACCACAAGTTGCCCCAGACGAGATTTCGAAGTTCAAAAAAATATTTAGCAGTAAGTAAATCCAAAAATGCATTTCCAGTTTTTTATTTTATCTTCAATTTGGAAATGTTTTGTAATGGGAAATCAGCAGTACCTTATACAATGCAATGATGTTACATAAACAGATTACTTTTTTAGAATGAAAGATGTATCATGTATTACAAGGCATATCTGAGCTAAACAGTATAATGTGTATTTTGTGTATTATAAATTATAACTACTAACACGCAGATTGGTTATTCTATTACCATTTACAAGGTGACTTTTGTAAAGTTTATTTATGGATTACGTACACGCTATAATAATGTAAAATGTCATTTCTCTTACTCAATGATTTATAGATTATGCACACGCACAGTATGTTTACTAAAACGAATGAAAACGACATTATTGTTCAATATATATCCTATGCAAGGGCGTATCTAGAAATTTGTAATGGGGGGTTCCAGCCGTCTGGGGGGCTGAAAGCCTAAAAAAAGGTCAAAATTTGGGCGGGGGGGAGGCTCAAGCCAGGTGATACGCCCTTGATCCTATACGAATAATTATTACGAAATATAACGTCATACTATTTCACTATTCACTCTAACCGGATTAATGTTATGAACAGATGCAATTCTTTGAAATGACATAATATAACTCGTGTAACAAATTATCACAAAACAGAAGTTATATTATTTTATGAATTGGCACGTAGTAAGGTTTACAAAAGTAGTTCCACATTATATTCTCACTTTGTAATCTCAGACCTACAAAACACAACTAATAATCTGCCATATGCTTTTACAGAACAAGACATGATATTGATTTTTAAGTTCTGCATTGATTGATTTATCTCTTAAATACAATTTACCTTTTGAAACGCATAATATTGTGATGATGATATTTGATGAGATAGTATCAAGTTGGTAAATCTATGTGTGTGTTATTATTAGGCTTCTTTTGTATACGTTAATTATTTTTGAAAACGAAATAAAAACAAAAGTTTCGATACAATAATTTAATAATTTATTCAAATGCAAATTATGAATTCAATTTTCAATTGTTAAGAAATTTAGCATACTACTAATTATATAAGAAATGATTAAATCCACAATGATTGTATAATACACTAGATTCCTCTAATATCACTTAAAGAAATAATATTAGAATTCGTTAAATGTTCTTTAGATTTAAGTCATTAAAAATAGTTAAGCATATACGTTCAATAGTATCACACTTGTAAAACTATAAAAATAACTAAACTTGTCATATTTTATGGGCTGATGGTTCGACGAGAATATTAAATAAATTCAAATATAAGAAATTATTGCAGGTGTTTATTATCAGTAATGACTTCGTTCAGATGGATATGCGCTTTCATAAGGCATACATTCATAATTTCAATAGCGAAAACATTTCTTCCAAATAAGGTGGCAAAGTATCCCATGGATTGTCCAATTTGTCGTTCGTAATGTAAATGAAACCAACGCAATTCTTTGCAGCTAAAATTTTTTCTCGATTGGTTTTCAGCGAAGGCAAGTTGTATGGGAAAATTCCCCACTTGTCCCTCGGGTAATTTGCATGATATCCACAGTATTGGTCAAATGTTGGGAAACTTCCGGAAGATTCATAAATCATTATTACGTCCGTAGTATTGACATAAACAGGATCAACGTCCTGACCCGGATTTCCAACCGTAAAAAGAAATCCTCTTTGCTTTGCATAATTGTTCAATTGCATGTAGTAATTTACTGAGGCTGCATCGTTTTCGTAGGTCATTTCGTCAAAAAATATTCCTTCCGGTGTGTAAAGGGCTTTCCATCTGTCAACTTCTTGTTGCACGACGGATATGCTCCGTCGTGTGTAGTTAGTTGAGACATATCCTAAAGTGTGAATTCCATTTCTTTTCAGCATGTTAATTCCCTGGACATAATTCGTATCCAGAGTTGTTCCAGGACCACTACTTGCTAATACATAATATAAAACAATTAAATTATTTAAGTTTAGAAGACGCAGCAACTATAATAGTTTAATTTAATCAAAGGCGAAGTTTTCACTTACGATTAACAATTGCCCAAACAGTAATAGGATACTTTTTATAAGCATCAATAAGCGGTTGCCACATGTGGACTCCATTTTTTACCTTAGGCTCGAGATACAAGGGCACAATGGTTCCACTTCCTATTCAAATAAAAAAGTACAAAATAAAACTGGTAATACAATTCTTATGAAGTCTAAAATTAATTAAATACAAAGTTTTGTTTTTATTCTTACCACAAGCTGCCCCAGACGAGATTTCGAAGTTCAAAAAAATATTTACGAGCAAGTAAATCCAAAAATGCATTTTCAGTTTTTTATTCTATCTTCGATTTGGAAATGTTTAGTAGAGGGAAATCATCAGTACTTTACAATGGTGTTGCATAAACAGATTCCTTTTATATAATGCATGCATAGTGTATTACAATACATCAGAACAGTATGTGTACTACTTAGAACTAGAACTATTTAGAACGCAGTTAGGTTGTTATTTATTTTATTGCCATTTACTTTACACCATTTACGACAATGTTACTTTTGTAAAGCTCTTTATTTTTATGGATTACTTACAAGCTATAATATTGTAAAGTTTATATCATTTCACTTATTCAACGATTTATAGATTATGCATACGCATGCACACTATAATATTTATGTTTGCTAAAACGAACGGAACGACATGTGTTCAATATCACATACGAATAATTGTTAGGAAATATAACGTCATACTATTATCAGGAAAATGAGGTTTTCACTATTCACTCAATCAAACTGAATTAATGCAATTCTTTGAAATGCCAATATGTACTCGAGTACAAAATCACAAAACAGAAGTGATTTCATGAATTAGCATACAGTAAGGTTTACAAAAGTGAGTTCTCATTTGTAATCGTAGAGAAATAAAGCACATAATATTATACTTTACAGTTACAGAACAAGACATGATTTTTATTTTTAAGTTTTACATTGATTTATCTCTTAAATATAATTTAGCTTTGAAATGCATGATTTGATGAAATGTTTATCGTAGTATCAAGTACACTAGTGAACTAAAAGGCTAAACTTCACAACAAGGCTTTCATTTTTCTTCGTCTGAATCCACATCTTCAGCTATAGAAGCTTTAGCCAACACTTCAGCTGCATTGAAAATTTTTTCAGGAACATGCTCATGCACTCCTTTGGACATTTCTCCAACCCAACTTAACTCCATTTCAAACATTTTGTCCTTTTCTTCGTCATGAACTTTGTAAATTCTGTATCAGGTACAAAAATCATTAATTATATTATAATATACAGTTTCTAAGTGAAAGAATGTAAATAATAATATGAAGTAGTTATTTTTCTTTCCTTGACTTACATTTTAGCAGCTTCATTCACCAAATCCACACAAGACATTTCAGAAAAATTCAGATTCTCCATTTCTGTCTTTGCAGCTTGCTTGCCTTTCCCGATGGCGCAGCCAAAATATCCCTTTAAGAAAGAAGAGACACCAAATGTTCAATTTAAAAGTACATAATATATCAATCACAACTTAACGCGCAGTTAGGGGTCCTCGTCTAATTTCCGTCCAATTCCCGTTCTATCTTTGGAATGAAGTGTCAAATTAAAATCCTTAAGACTTACTATTTTCCGTCTACAGATGACATTTTTTCGAAAAAATTAAAGAGCACATTATGAAAGAGCATTATTTTAGCTTCAAAACAACCGATCGGGATTTTTAATTTGACTCTTCATTCCAGAGATAGAACGAGAATTGGACGGAAATTGGACGGCGACCCCTAACATGTCCTTAAACATTTAAACATGCATCTATTTCCCTTCTTAGATTATAATAATAAAAGAAATACAATCTGTAACCTTACATGACAAACTCCTGAAGGTTCGATCATATAGAGAGAACTGCCATCAGAATCATAAGACCCCAACATGATGCTAGCCCCGAAAGGTCGCACGGCCCCATGAAGAGTGTACGCATGCATGTAACTGCTCACTCGTTCAGTAACCATCTATTTCACAGTAAACGAAAAAATTAGTTTTAAAGTCTAGTAACTCACTTGCCGTTTATTGATTGTACATGTACTGAGTAAAGTTTTAATTCAAATTCAAATACTTTAATAATGGGAAAATCTCGATTCAAAGATTTTCTCAAATCAGCTGCTTCCCCTCGAGCTATGTTGACCATTTGGCGACCGTCAGTTATCAATCCGCCAACAGCAGCTCCTATGTTTCTGTCAATGTTAAATAAGCGTTTGCACTGTCCTGACTCATGCAATTTTGACGTGACAAGTTTCTCGGCTGCAAAGACAATTCCATCTTTTCCCCGCATTCCAATAATAGTTCTACAATGAAAAATTTACAAATTATAATGTATATTCGTCAGGATTCCAGGATTAATGGCTAAAGAAGGTAATTTTGCGATTGTGCTCACCCAGCCAGGTCAACCGCTTTTAAGGCATATTCAACTTGATAAATACGACCATCAGGAGAAATTATGTGGACACTTTGGTCATACTGAAGCAAAAGATACAATTAAATGTTATTATGCTTAATATTCGTTAATTTACTTTGATGAATGAATATAATAACAGTAAATACAATATTAGCACCAGAATATTATTTTACTTAATTTAAAATTAGTTTTTTACTTACACCACTTCCAACAGCACTCATCTTTCGATTTTGTCCAACAAAATTGGAAAACGTACACTCAACAATTAAATAAACTGTCACACACAAAATAATTAGCAGTGAATTCAATTAAAATGAAGCAAAAACGGGCGATTATGGTTTAGAAATTGAAGAATGATAAAATGACATCAAATCACAAGTTCTCAAGACTCAAGAAAGAGTACAAATGAAACTGAAATGACCTCATGGTTCATTCTGTCATTTGAGTTTTTTAGGTTCAGGTTCGGCGGGACGTGTAGTGTCATCTGTCTTGTTTTGAATTCGCCTCTCTGTGGCGTGTGCGTAACGGAACCGAAGCATTCCAGGAATAACAAAGCGCGTGCAAGGAAGAACAAAGAACATTGTCTTTCCCATCCCAAGTCCCAATTCCAAAATTTTACATGCATTATTCAGATGTGTTTTAGATTTTAATTGGATTAAAAATGTTTACTTAACTGAACAGTGCGTGTAAAAATACATTGTAATTATAATTAAAGTTATTGTAAGCAGAAATTGAACTGAGTTTATGGAATTTTATATCCGCATATTTTAAGGGGATTTTTTGATAGAAAAAATTAACAAATAGTTTATTTATAATTATGATAAATCAACTTTCATCAAAAAGATACCATATATAGGTAAGTTGTATAGTTTTATTAGTTCATCTTAGACAAGAAATGAAATATTATTTTAGGTCTTCCTAAAATTGACCATGTGTGCATGTTTGTAAGATTTGTTATAAAAATTATTACATACAATTTATAATTTAATGACTATGACTGAATTACATTTTACAAAACTTTCACCGTAAAACAACTCCGAAAATAGACTTTTCTGTTTTAATATTCGGAGTTCACTTTCTCAGTACATGTTGATTTCCTCGCTACGTAATACGAAAATCTATTTATTGGTTGGAATCGAATTGTATTTCATGGTGTTATTTTGCAGGGTTACATGAGACGTTTCTTTGGAATTTAGAGTTGCTTTCGTATCGCATTCCTGATTTTCAGTTCGATTTTCGTCGGAACGGCAGCCGCATGCCGCAAAAAGTGACAAGAACGCTATCGGATAATAAAAAATCAAATTCTAAAGTTAGTAAATCTTAATTACAAATATTTTCTCACATTAAAAGGTGTAAACAACAAAAATGATAACTTTTTGATCGTAGGGTTGGGAATCTAATTATATTTAGACAATTTTTTCTGTTACATCTGAGCATTGGGTATTTTTCCCACAGTTGTTCGAAAATGGTCCTCTTGCAAACAAATATGACGAAAAGGGCAAATGCTTGAAGAACCACAACAATGTCCATGCTCCATATGAACCATGCAATCACACCTTGCGCATTCGGATTATCCCTCTTTACCAACCAACCAATAAACTCAAAAATCCAACAGATTCCCATTACAATGAACAGTTTTCCAAACAACCAAAATACTCTGGAAGAAGTGACAAAAATATTCAGGAAAAATTAATTTAAAAAGCTCTGAATATAAAATTAGTTGTTTTTATTTAAACCTTATTACTATTATATTACGATTGATCTCCTTGCGTGGCGGTGGTGGTTTCTTTTCTGTATTGATGTAACTTGAATACAGTCATCGAGTAGAAAAGCAAATTGCACACAAGAAGAAGTCCAGCAATATAATACATAAATACACCCTGAGCTTCTTCAATGACGGTACAAGACTTTACCCCATATTTCGGTGATACTGGTTGGTAATCCTCGAGTGGGGTCAAGGAACAAACAAACTTATTTTGCGAATCTCTATTATTAGTAAATATAAATAGCTCTCATTATTGCCATCCTAGAAATGTAGTTTGTAATATTTTACTGTGACATAATGTAAATAATTTATAAAAACAAGAAAAGTATACGTTTGAGTGTGATCTAAAATCAGGCCGACTGTAACGATAACAAGAGGAATGCTCCATGAAAAAATCCCATATTTGCATATTCTTATCAAGTAGTCTGCTTTAGATGAAATTCTCACTTGCCTGTAATGAGATTATTGTATTTTATAAAATTAATTATTTTTTATTCATATTTTAAGCAAAAGCAAACGGGATTAATGAGTAAAATGATAATTATTAAGGAAAGTAAATATTATTGGTTAATGAAACCGGCATAACAGTAAGTCGCATTAAAGAGTTCAAAATCAAGGTAATAGTTTTACTATAATAAATGTTGCTAAAAATTAACTTTCTGATTCCAAATTAACAACAAAATACTTAAAATAATCTTCCACTGAATCTAAACTACCTAAGATAAAATGCCAGTATTTCATTATGACAATGTCTCATTTTCTTGGTAATAATGCATTCCGCAACGTTCGTAATTAGATTTGATAAAATGTTAGCAATACCTAAATGTTCTCCAGATATTGAAACCCACTGTGGTTAACCAAGTAAACGTGGATATTACAGAGAAATGTCCTGCTATAGCTAGTATCAATAATAAACCAAATTATGTAAAAGTCCATGAAGATATAAAAAATATATTAAAGAGTGAATGAATAGCAAGCTTTATCAACTTACCAACAAATTTACAGAACTGCGTTCCAATAGAGATATGCACACCAATGACAATGAATATGTAGAAAAAGAACAAGGAAATCACGTAGAAAAATATTGTATAACCGTGAATGTTTTGTTTGTCCCATAACAGCACGTAAACCAAAATTACGAGGAACAAAAAGAAACTCGCGATGGGCACTGTGACTGCATACAGTAAAGTTTCCATTGCTCCATTTCCACTGACATGATCTTCCTTTGTTTTTGTTGCCTTCAAAAAACCGATAAAAATGATTAAGAAAGAAAGATGCGAATTTTTAGCAATTGATATAGGAATTACTACAACTTACTTCTAATGAACTAGGACCTCTATTATTTTTATTGCAGCGAATATACATCAGGGAGCTGATATTTCCAGACTCGCCGTTTATCAACCCGAAATTATATAATGCGTCAATACAAAAGTTTTCGGGGCTAAATAATAACCATTTTCCTCTGATGCACATGGACAATTTACCGCCATCTTCTAAATGAAAACTGTAAATGATTTCCCCAAAAATACCCGGAAAAATTCTTTACATTTGACTTTACTTTTCCTCGAAATGATAATTTTAGGAATAATCTATTAATTTGTAATAATTACTGAGATGAACACTTGTACTGGAAATAATGCTTCATTTAAAAAATTCAATTACGAAAATTACAAAATGTAAAACAAAAATTGCACTTACACATTCACTTCCAATGACGAGTGGTATTCACCGGAGTATACTTTATCTGGAACTTGCAAAGCGTGAGAAATGCAATCCTCTCCGTACATAAAATCATCGCTAAAATATTTCGGTTGAAGTCTTTTGCTTGAATGATGATAAGCGTTGAATTTATTTTCTAGGCTTTCAAACCGAAAAGGTATCTCTTCTTGTGAGTAATTTCCCACTCCACTCCCACAAACTACGTCACCGTTTTCATCCACAGTAAGAACGTCGTTCATATTCGAACAACATTTCCGAATGCACGGAGGTTTATTTCCAACAACTTCTTTTGGACATTCTGCTTCCATATTGCACACTGACAGTGTAATATTTTCCTCTTCATCTCTAGTCCTTTCAGAAACAATGAAAAATACATATTAATTAATACCTTGCAAACATCAGCTTTCTTTAGAAATTAATTTTTAGTATTTTTAAACAAATTAAAAGTTTACTTCTGAATGCAGAAATCTGCAGGATAGTGGTAGGTATGGACATTAACCTCTGCCTCGCCATCATTCGGGTTGACATTTGCCGTGTTTTTATCAATGGTTAAGATGCCCTCCCGGTTAAATAGGAAAGTTACGTAAACATCGAAATTATTATCTTCGTAATGAAGCATCGAATCGTTCCAGGGTAAAGAGTACAACAGGCGCTGAGATGAATTGCATGGTAGATCTTTGTCACTTTGCACTAGCCTATATTATTTTATAACGAGCAAGGTATGTAGATTTAAAAGTGGATTTAAAAATTTAAATAAATTACCCCGTTATACTTTTTAGATTAATTAAGCTTTAGTATGTATGATCCAACTAGAAAAAGCCTCTTAAAAAAGCATATTTCCCATATTTTTTAATTTTTCTAGTTAAATTTGGAGCTAATAAGGTTGTAATGAAGCACATTAATTATATCTTATCTAAATTGAATGAATGTTTTGTTTTAATACTATTTTCATTTCAATTACTTGAATTTGTGAGCTTCTGCAGTAGACATCCATTTCTTGGGTACTTCCAAAGTATCTGCCTGTGTATTATTCACACCTTTGCACTTAAACAAATGAGTCTCTGTCTTAGCATTAGCCAGGGTGAAAACAAAGGGCACCATTGATATCAAAAAGAGTAATTTCCAAACAATTTTCAGTTTGAAACGCATATTTATTAGTTGAAACACACTATAGATTATAAACTATCAACTATATAACACTCGCTAATATTATTTCTAAACTGATGCGATGCATATGGGACTAGATATTTTCACAGCAATTACATGAGAACAATAAAGGAAATAGTTTTACTGTGGATGAAATTATTTATAGTAATCTTAACACGTGAAAATTTGACCACAATATATTAGAATTAAAAATATTAGACGCACATTGAGTTTTCTTTGAATTGTATGATCCAAGGATAGAGTAGTATCGATTTTAAGGATGAAATGCATTATCGTCATTTTTTGTGGTCAAGGGCATTTGTTTTTACTTTGTGGCTTTGTATAATATAAATACACAGAAGGATGAAGGACGGAAACACCGCAAAAAATGTGTAAAAAACAAACAAAACATAAAAAAGAGCTTCCTACACAGTTTGTAATACATTATTCGAAATCAATGGCATTTTCATAAACTCCACTAAAAAACACACATATTTAATTGTTCATTTATGCGTAATGTATTTTTCAATTAGGTATTTCATAATACGCTTATCCGAAATCCGACAAACCTTTCTATTTAATACCTATTCAAAATTAACTACAATTAATTAATTATCTATGTATATATAATGGTAATTTGATGTAATAAAAAGATTTATCACGCACTCAAAAATTATAATATAAAAAACGTAACAATTTCTCAAGTGATTCAATTTTGAAATACTTTTACTTAACCGCTGCAGGTCAGTTATTGTGAAATTAGGATAAACAATGATGGAAATGGAAATAGTATGGTTATTAATTATGTAGGGAAAACAATAAGATCAATAATAAGCTTAAGAATTTGCAGTATGTAATTTACATTTTTACAGTAGTGATACCAGATAAGAATATACACTTTATTATTTGTAATCTGGGTATAAAAATGAGGATTTAGACAATAAGAGCGTATTTAGAGAAGGGGCAAAAGGGCCCAGGTCCCCACTAAATTCCGAAAAAATTAAAAGAAGCCCATATTTGTTTATGCTTGCTCCCCCCAGATTTCTTGGGCCCACATTTCCCATTTCCGAATATCACCATTTCCAAATTCTAGATACACCCTTAGATTTTGGAATCCTACAATTAGGATTCCTCGTTCGTGAATTCCTTTTATAACATGAACTTTGGTAACTTAATCTGTTAAGAATTGCTTGAATAATAAATAATGTCCCTTGACAGTCGTAAAACATTCCGTTAAAATTGATTTTTTTAAATTAAAAATATTCTAAAAAATTTAGGGCATAAATTTAACTTTTATTCATTGTACTTGCAATTAAGCCTAAAAACAAAGTACATTATTAAATGAATTCAATTTCGGGTAAGTCGTTTGAATTTTAACGCTTTACTATCCACAGAAGAAGATGACATGGACATTTCTGACTTCCTTAGAGTACCTCTCGTACCATATTCTGATTCTGAATGTCTAGCAGGAAGCTCTTCGTGACGACAGCCACATACCGCAAAAAGTGACAAGAATGCTATTTGTACAATAAAATATAACAAAACTCCTGTAGTTAGTACATAAAGTGTCTTTTACATCTCTACAGGCAGCAAATGACTATTTAATTAGGTAGTGTTTCTGTTACATCTAATGATTGGATACTTTTCCCACAATTGCTCAAAAATCGTCTTCTTGCAAACGAAAATGATGAAGAGAGCAATTGCTTGCACAACGAGAACAAGGTCCATGGTCAATTTGAACCACGCAATCCCACCCGTAGCATTTGGATTTTGTATCATCACTGACCAACCCACAAACTCAAAAATCCAACCAACCCCCAGCACTATGAACAGTTTTCCAAACAACCAAAGGATTCTGAAAGTTACCAAATATTTTAACATACCTATTATAAGAATTTTTATACAAAACTGACAACTGAAGCTGAATTTTAAGATTGTTTACGATTGATCTCCTTCTGTGGCGGAAGTAGTTTCCTTTCTGTATTGATGCAACTTGTAGACCGTCAAGCAATAGAAAATCAAATTACATCCAAGAAGTACACCGGCTATGTAATAGATGTACACACCTTGGGCTTCTTCAACGACCGTGCAAGACTTTTGACCATATTTCGGAGACAACGGTCGGAAAACCGGGTTCAAGGAACAGACAAGTTCAACTTGTGAATTGCTAATTTTTTGGCATTTATATATCACAGAAATATAAAAATTAGTACTTTGTAACTCCATTTGACAAGTAAAATTATTTTTAACAACAGCTATCTGTAAATTGCTGTAAAAATATTTGTTATAATATATTGCATGTATATTTAAATGATTAATATGCCTATGATCCAGAGTCATGCTTATAATAACGACAACAAGTGGAATAGTCCAAGAAAAAATGCTGTATTTGATTATCCTGTTCAAATAGTCTTTTCTAGAGGGCATCTTTACTTCCCTGTAAAAAATTGAATTTCAGCATTTTCAGTACACAATTTTTGGATAGAATTAAGTAGCATTAGCCCCTAGATAGATATACGCCCTTGATTGCGAAAATACTATGTAACTAGTTTGGTAAGTTAGTTTTACACACTTAAAAGTCCACCAGATATTGAACCCAACTGTGGTTAGCCAAGTAAAGGTTGAGATTGTAGAGAAATGTGCGGCTATAGCTGGAATAGTATCAAATAAAACATGCACAATCATATGAAATAGAAATAGTGTACTGATACTGAATGAAATAAAAATACTTTTCAGTACTATGTAAAACATGATTGATTTCTTACCAACAAATCTACAAAAATGTGATCCAATTGACGAATACATCGACTGGCCAATAACAAAGAACAAACAATAGAAGAACATGGAAATAAGATAGAAAAATACTGTATAGCCGTGAATATTTTGTTTGTCCCACAACAGCACGTAAACCAAAATGGCGACCAACAAAATAATACAAGCGAAAACCAATGCTATCATCTTGAGAAGTATTTCTCTTGCTTGCTCTGATCCCTGAGGTTCCTCCTGAAAACGATTTATAATATTCAAAAAAAAATCTCCTTTTGAAACATTAAAGCAAATTAATTGTACCAAACGAAATTATTCATTAATACTTCCAATAAGTATGCAGTTGATAATTTAAGAATATAAACTATGAACGACCGATTAACTTACATCCTCTGGGAATTCTGAACTTTCATCACCACCACACCGTAAAAATGCCAACGAAGTTATATTTTCTGAATCCCCATTGATTTCACCAAAATTGTCCAAAGCATCAATACAAAAATCACTTGGAGAAAATGTAGTCCGCTTTCCATCCAAACACACAGATAACGCTCCATCATCTTCTAATTGAAAACTATATGCCAAAGATAAAATACCGAAATGCATTAACAATTTAGTGCAAAAAATTATAAATAATAAATAATGCCTTCTGGGCAATTTTGAATTGTAATGTAATTTAGTAAAATATATTCCAGTTTTGAATCAAAACACAAATACAAAATAATGGCGAACATCAAAATACAAAATCTTGAAAATACGTTTTGAAAAATTTTCTTCACAACACTCAACACTTTTACGTATTTTCGTAATTTTTCGTGTATTTTAATTACGTACACTTTTGACAGTCAAAATACAAAATACTCAAAATCGTTTTGAAGAAATATTCTTCAAAATACAATATGGCGATTTAGAAGCTTTTTGACAGTATTTTGAGTATTTTGTCAATGTATTTGGTCCAGTTCTGCTATAATATTCCTGCTTCTAACTTCTAATGATGATACAAATACCTAATTATTAATTATGATATTACTTACATGTCCGGTTGGAGTAAATCGTGATATTGGCCAGCATATACATTACTTGGCAGTTTCAAAACGTGCACAACACAATCTTGGTACATGTACATGTCGTTGAAATATTTCGCTTGCAGCTTCGTAACTTTGGGATAAGTAGCATTTAATCGTTTTGCTGTCATTTCAAACTGAAATGGATTTCCTGATGAATGTGGTCGACAATCTATGTCACCCTCTTCATTGGAATCATAATTAATTGTAAGAGCACTATCCATCAGACAGCACTTGCGAATACAAGGAGGTGTATTTCCATAAGCCTTTCTTGGACACACTGTCTGAGTGTTACATACTGACAGAGAAATAGTAATATTTTCGTTTTCATCCTCTATTCTAATAAAATCATGAAATAATAATAGAAAATGATATAGCATGTTCGTTAATTTATTATTTTGATTCTTAATATGGAAATTTCTAAAATATTTTTGAACAACTAAAGTTTACTGTTGAATGCAAAACTCCGTTGGCAAATGGTAAGCGTGGTGGTAGTAGTTTGTACTGTAACTGTAATTAGCAATCGTTAAGATGCCCTCTGGAGAAAATGTGAATTCTACGTTATATTTGTGAGTAGAATTAGACAAATCTCCATAATAACTAGATGACTTGTTCCAAGATGAAGTGTACAGATCACGTTGAGACGAATCGCATGGGAGATCATCGTCACTTTGCTTAAGCCTAAAATGTTTTATACAATCAATTAAATTATTTAAATCCAATTTTAAGTGAGATTGTACTGTACTGTATAATAAAGGTAAATAAATATTGCATATGTAAAAAAAAGCTTATATATAAATATGGAAAATTAAACAAATGATGATTTACAATTAGTTTTGATACAATTAGTTATATTAATTAAAACGATTAAATTATTCTTACTTGAATTTATGCGTTTGCCGAGTTAACATCAATTCTAAAGGTACTTGCCAACTATCGGCCCCATAATATTTTGTATTTTTGCACTTAAGCAAACTAATCTCAGAATCAGCGTTTACTAATTGGGACACTAATAATAACCAGAAAAATGTTTTCCAAACGAATTTTGATTTGAAACACATATTATTCATTATTGGTGCATGTATATTAGAACAAACGCACTTAACAATTTAATGACTGAATGACTGAACCACTCCGAATTAATTTAATAAGGAGTCATTATTCTGTGTAAGCTGTACAATGCAATGCAATATTATAATATGCATATAATAAGTACATATAACAGACTACTACGGGGAAATGATATGCGAAATAGCGTGATAACATTATTACTGTGTCATAGGCATTTACTAGCTAATATTATGTCAAAGTAAAAATGTCTTTAATTAGTATCGGATAAACTTATAAACATTATAGAATTTAATTTGTAATATACCAAAATTGGGTTTGAGGTCAATATGGTATTTCAGCTTTGTGACATCATATATCATGAGTAATAAACAGATAAAACCCGGCCGGAAACATCACACAATGTGTGGACAATAAAAGGAAATGAAAACGAAAAAGAATCCTGTATAGTAAGTGTGTAATCTTCGGATTCAGATTAGAGTTCTCTGTGGTGTATTTGGTAACTATATTAAAAATTACACCCGATTAGCTACTTAAGCTTTTGCACTGCGTATCAACGTAACGTATGAATTCATCGGGGTTCAGCTCCTCCCAGATTCCGGAAATGTCACAAAAAATTGCAGCGGTTTCTGCTGCAAACTATCTTACTTTTTGCCTTACAGCCCCCGGCCCCTCCATTTCAGAGTTCTAGATATACCCTTGAAACGACCAAGTAACTATGTTTTTATTGTTTTTGATTAATTATGTTTATGATTCTATAATGCCTTGTATGTGCCATTTTATTAATTTAATGATGTGTTTTAAAATAAACTTAGCAAAAAACATAATTATTACATAACTAGACTTGCCATAACTTATAGGCATTTTATTAAATGAATCATACATACAGAACAAAAAATTACAATTAGTTTGTCATACTTATTAAAACTGAACTTTCATTTTTCTGTCGTCCTGTCTGATTCTCTGTGTCGTCTGTACGTAGTACTATATGTACATACATCGTTATATAGTGTAAACTGTAATGTGGACTCCAAGTTCAGTCTTAAATATTTATATCCTGTTTAGTTGATTAGTTTAGGTTAATTGTTATCATTATATTAAGTAGGTATATTTGGTATACACTTAATTGTTATAGAGTTTGCTGTAAATAATATTATTCTACTAAATGGCTATACTATATTCTATGATTCATTAATCTACTAGCTAGCTACTAATCTTGATAATGCTGGTTAACCCATTCTGCAGAGTTTAAATATATTTTTACTTTTTACTTTCAAGTAATTAATTATGAATTACATTCGTTTTATCAACGGTTTCAAATTACGGTACTCAATCAGTAATCATTTGTATACATACGCAAAAAATAATTCTATGTAGTCATAGTCAGTTAACTAAATCTTCAGGAAACCAGTAAGAAATATTTGCCAAAAATTATCTACAAACATAAAAATAAATTATGTAAAATGTGCATTTAACGAAAACGCCAACTGATTCGCACGTAGCCAAAAGAAGCTACTGGTAAAGTGTAAGTGACATCGTAATCTTCATGTTTCGCTTTTAAGGGCTGCCATTGACAAGGTGCAACACCACAAATGTTCACATCGACAAATAGCTGCACTTGCTGCTGTAATTCGAGTGGAGAAACACTACTCTTATTTGCGATGTAATTATGAAGTAGAAGATTCATGTAATTTAGAAACACATTTGAATCATTTACAATATCAAGTGCTTTCATTACATCTTCGTTACGAATTTTAACGTCTGGAAAATTTAAGGCGTCCGCTGAAGATGACACTAAGTAGCCTGCTTGTTGCAGCTTTGATCCCTGGAAGGGGGCAACTTTTGGTTGTGGTTCAAATAAATGTTCCATCGGAATCAAATAGAGTCCTCTGGTAGAAGCTGCATGTTGACTTGTTATTCCAATACGGTGCAGTGTCTCTGTTGCGTAATTTTTCAGCATAACTTTGGATTGGGGTGTCCAATACTTCGCCAGGTTATTGTAAGGGTTGGCAGGCTCCAAAACGAGTGGCTTTTGGTTTTTGATATAATCCGGAACAGGATGATTTGGAATTTCGCCAAATATAATATTCAAGTTATCAAAATTCTCAATCAGATTTAAAAATTTTGACAAACAGCGTAAATGTGACTTTGTGTCAAAAGCGTTTTCTTTGCTCGCTGCGTAAACTGCAATAAGTTCGATGAGAGTTTTTGCACCGGAAATTGATTCAGGCATGAAGACGGTTTTGTACCAAAACTTGCAAAGTCTGACCATTTCATGAGCAAATGCATCTTGATTTTTCATGAATCTTACTACTGCTTCAGCTAAACCGGAACTGTATGAATATCGATACTTGCCTGGATTTTGCTTGATTTTTTCCAATGTTTTTTGTTGCTGCACATCAATTAAGTTTTTGTCCCCGGATGATTCTGTGTGTAGGACGAAATTTGGAGCTGGCAAAAAGTCAAATTCAAATCCACCAGTTTTGAATTGAATAGAAAACGTTGTTTTGTGAATATCGTGAATATTATAGCCTTGCTCAATTATGAGAATGTTTTCAAAATCGTCTAGTATTTCTTCGAATATTGGTTCCTCGTCGTTTATGAACACGACACAGTCCATGTCCGACTGAAAAATTTGAGTTTTCTTTCCGCTGCTTCCAGCAAAAATCAAACGTCCAATGTTGAACCGGCTTTTTTCTTTCAGAATATCCAGAATCTGCAATTAGACAAAATAAGAGAAATACATTAGAAATAAAATACACATAAAATTAATGCTGTGTGACTCAGGGGCGTATCTAGAAATTTGTAATGGGGGGCTCAAGCAGCCGTTTAGGAGGGGGCTGAAAGCCCAAAAAACGAACAACCCCTTTTTTACGGAATTGAGGGGGGGCGGCTCAAGCCCGGTGAGCCCATACGTAGTTACGCCCTTGGTGTGACTCGTGTGTAAACAAAATTATTGTAAATCCCAAAACACTAAAACACATTCTGTATTCTTTTATGAAATA
Source organism: Pogonognathellus flavescens (assembly GCA_019776165.1). NCBI lineage: Eukaryota > Metazoa > Arthropoda > Collembola > Entomobryomorpha > Tomoceridae > Pogonognathellus > Pogonognathellus flavescens. Next base: position 27,604 of record JABASD010001986.1, read on the forward strand.
AATACACCTACTTTTTGGGCCAACATATTTCCTTTCTTAAGATATTCATCCGGAGGAATTATGATCATCGAAAATTTCCTTAGCGCTTCACCGATTTTTTCAAAAACGATTTCGTCCATTTCTCTATCAAACATCAAAAACCAAAACTTTTTAATTAGCATTTCCATGAAATAGAAATAAATTGATTTTTTGCAAACAACAAATAGCGTACACCCTTTAATACTTCCATGCAAAATAACTTGACTATTTAATAAACATAAATTATTAAAATTATGTTATATGTCAAAAATTAAATTATTAAGGTAGATTAAAATATTAAGATATTATTTAGTTTTACAAAATTTATAAAACGATTTTTGTTCAATACCCATTAAAGCATTTATAAACTGATTACCTCCCCTATGTATTCCAGAACACACAATGCAATTAAAACAATTTTGAGAAGGTAGCAATTTTTAGCAACAACCTGTTTGCTGTTACTGAATAGACTCAGACTGACTATACTGACTGACGGATCTTTTTATCTAGCTGTCTACTGCATTCCAAGGTCAAGATTGAAAAGGATAAGACGCGTCGAGTAACTCGAGTAAAAGTTTTATATTTATACACGCAAACAGGCAAACACACATCATGTAAATGAGACTGAGACAAGTCAGACAACTAAGAATCTGTAGATGAGCAGAACAGAATGAGACAAATTCTTCAAACTTTATCCTAATTAAATTATTTGCAACATTTTAGACAGAGAGCAGAGAATAAGAATAAGATGAGATAAGATAAGGAGATAATCAATAAGAATAATATTTATTTATGCGTAACTGTTGCTGTTTGTTTGGATATGAGCATTTATTTACTTAAAATGGTAAATGCCTCTACACTGGGTACGCCATTGGGACATAGTCTTCATTTTTCATGTCTTCTTAAAAACAACGCAAACTATATAAATTATTGCATTGGTTAGAATCAATTCTCGCTGATCCACAAAAAGTTGAGTGGTGTGTGAGATTCCACAAAATTATAATTTATCTCTATTTTTAAAACCCTTTTTATTTTAACATAAAACTAGATCCACCTAGCGCCGGCGTATTTTAAATAATATGTAACGACAAAATCTATTTTTAGATCCGGTCACACGAAAGCCAATTTATTGACGAAAAATGAATGAAATAATTGTAATTCAAAATATAAAATCCAATACAAAATTATAAAATATATAAATGAAAAAATAGCATACATGAAAAAATGTGTGTGTAATGTGTGGTGTGTATGATGTATTCAAATTGTCTCTAAAGTACTCAAATTTCTAAAGTTTTCAAATTGCCAAAAATTAAAATTGATAAGACAGTTAGGATTTTTGCCAAGATATATAGGCTAGGCTAGGATATACTGTGAGTTTTAATGAATCGTAATAATAATAATACTTAAATTCATTTAATTTTTATTATAATGTTTAATTTAAAATGTTTAATCCATTTTAATAATTAATTAATATTCCTTGTATTCCTTCAATTCCCTGTGGACATAGAAAGTTGAAACATGAAAATCACGTAGGTCATAATTGTTCCAGCAAGCTGTTAAATAACAAATATAGAAGATGAATTAATTTTTAATATCTAGAATTAAGCATTCAAATGCTATATTGTAAAAAAACAAATATTTTAGCTAAAACAGAATGAAAATAATCGTCTTTACAAATAATTACGATATTAATGCCTTAATTACCGCAAGGTTCAATTGTCTGTTGACAACAAATAAATTTTGCGCAGTTAATTGGTATTTCCAGTTGATAACCCATTGAGAAACTTTATGCAGCTTTGAAACATGTATGTGTAATAGTTAATAACAAAATTACACCTTTTACTTTGGAATTGTAATAATATATTATTTATTTCGCATAATTAATTACCTTAGAATAATATTTGGAATTTTCAATGAATTCTTCATGAAACTGCAAATAAGTCCGGATTAAAATATTTCCTACTCGTTCGGATCTTGATGCAATCTGTCAAGAAAAAATTTCCATAAATGATATTTCTTTTTCAATATGAAATTACAATCCAATATTCCATTTATATCTTTATATACAGTACAGACTGATTAGGATGAAATTATACTAATTTGTCTTGAATTAGATTATATTAATTACCGTGTCTTCAATATGCGTTCCTAAATTGGTGATGATACCAACATAAGCACATGAAACGAGAAGTTGTAAAACTTTTGTCGTATGCTGAAACTGGTTCCCAAATTGTGCATATCTATAGCTTTGAGACATAGCAAATAGTTCGTTAGTCAAAAGTACCACAGAAGTTGACACAACGACTGCAATATAAACTCCAGCAACATTTGAAAATATTTCGCAGCAATTTTTGAATTGATCGAATTTTTCAACAATCTCTTTTAAGTCATTGTTTAATTCTTTGCTGATGTCCTTCTTGTTAATTTTACAAAACCGATTAGTTATTTTCTTGATGCCATCTGCATCTTTAATTTGATTAAGGGAATCTTTTTCATCGGTTTGGAAACATTTTTGCTCCAGCAAATTATTTCCTCCAAAAAGATCTACTGCCAATAGTTTCTCTTCAAGAATGTCACAAAACGTTTCATAAATATCAATTAAATCCACACCCACGACTACAGTCAATGAAATAGTAAAAGCTGGAGAAATATAGGGCAGAACATCAGTCATGACGAATGCGATCCATTTTATCCAATAATTATTCGGTATTACGGAGTAATCAACTGAATAAAAATAATCAATGCCAATATCTGAAGAGTATAAGTGAATTACTCGCAGGAGAGTCGCTGTAAGATTTAATAAGACGGATCCAGCAAGAAAAATGAAGAAAAAATGCTTTGTTTTGATATTGCGGGTTTTCAACAAGATTCGTTCGGTATTCCTTTCTAAGTATGATGATTTCAGATCATTTATGAATGCAATTAACTGTACAGTTTGTTTGCATTTCAAGACAGACCAAATTCGGAGGATCATGTCTCCGCAATAAATTGTGCACAATGTGGAATAAAATGATATGTATCCAGTGAGTCCGCGGTCCCAGCCATTTAAAGGTGTGCCTATGTGGGCAAGGAAATCAATAATTACAACGGGATTACAAATGATTAAAAACAAGCAATAAATCACAATTGGATGGATCCAACTGAATTTGAAATTTTTCGATTTCGTGAAGGGACTGCAACTTGGAAAACATCCAATGAACCACCCATACAGGATTATTATAGAAAGTAAATTATCGTAATGACGCATGGTACGTAATTACAATTTATATCAAAATTTCAACAATAAAAACGTTTAATACTAGAAAATGTTATATGTATTTGCGACGTAGACCAAAATTAAAAAAGTCTAACAGAGTCATATGAAAGACCATATGAGACTGACTTCAGGCGAATAATTTTCTTTGAGCTAAATTATTGCATGCAAGTTCATATCTACCGTTCTAAGGAATGGGGAAATATCGATTTATTTTAATGGACTTTTAATATCGGAAGAACCATATTGTGTATGTAGTATTTACTTTACCAACTGTCCTAAATCCCCAGAATATTATTTTGTGCCATAAGGAATATTTGCAAAGAAATGCCACGCCAAACAAAATAAGTGAAGGCAAAAGCACAGAGTATTTGCAAAGAAAGTTGTAAATACACATTAAAAGTTGTGGCAGTTTGCATATGTCAACTTATTATTAATTAAAAAGATTAACAACAATTGTTACTAATTGCATATTCATGGACGAATAAAAGCTTTTACTCTCACAATATTAGCTTACAACAATTATATACAAAACAAATAACCTAAATCTATATCCTGATTAATCTACTATCGAAATAAACATACCCATGCATGCATATCGATTGAAGTCATCAAATTAAACAAAGTTATAGTAAAAGATAACAGTTATATGGATTAGTATTATTTTTACCATTCTTCCTTTTTCTCTACTAAAAATATGGATATAATATGGAGCCGCGGCTCAAGGGTAGGCAACTCCCACTGCTGCGGACGGGTTCTGAGATCGTCTCTCACGAGCTCCACACTACAG
>JABASD010001987.1:0-31663 GCA_019776165.1 Pogonognathellus flavescens
GTTTCATTTGGTTCTCGTAGATACTGGCTTGATAATGTGAGAAACCGTGGTCATTAATAATAATATAAAACTATCACTATATTTGTTTGTGAACGAACAAACATGTTTCCGTATATGAAAATATCTTTCACACAATCAGTGCAATTTGCTTAAAAATATAATTAACAGTTTGCTTCCATCTGTTATAATATTGTTAATGCTAGTGGGGATTAGCGAAGCAACTTATCTAAAAGCGAAATCAATTTGTGTCTAGATTTTTTGCACAAATTCACATTGTGAATATCGTATAGGCTAAATAATGTGATAATTGGGATGGCGAACATCCGTGTAGAATGCATTAATGTATTTGCGAAGCAGGAAATGCGTATGCGAAGCCGAAGTATTTATGTACGTAGTATATAGTGCAGTGGAAGTGTAAAATGCGAGTGGACGCATATTAGAGAGGAGAAAGGCGAAAGAAAACGGGAAGGGAAGTAGTGACAGTGGAGATGCATGGTCTGTTCATGCAACTCTGCCGCCCTCTCCGCATGTGTGTGCCACAGTGCCTATCTCGTATAAGCACTGCGGATATTATTATTATAGCCATATGAATAGACGAGAGTGTAGAGGTGGATTGTCCGCCTTAAAAGAGAAGGATTCTTCTTACCAGGTTGCTGTTGCCATAATAGCAGCCAGATTTTTATTTCTGCGAATATCCACAACTTTGTAGTTTATGAAAAGGAAAAGAAGACTAAACACAGCTTCACGTGCATTAATACTTAAAGTTATATACAGTGATTCTGCTGTGAAAAACATCGACGTCTTCGGGCTACTTCACCTTTGCTTTTCATCATGCAGAGTACTGCAGACTATGCCCAACAATCGCCAGCCTTTGGTTAACCCACTCGGAGCACTTACCTTATATGCCTATATAGGTAAGTCATATATTGCATATAGTATCCACGAAGCAGTATCATAAACGGTCTACAGAGTACAAAGATAAGGAAAACATTTGAAAAATGTGGGTTTGGTGAATATTTACGTATACAGCTTCAGCTGCACGTACTTACCTTACCATGCCAAATCTACTCGTTCCTCTACTCCGCGACTTTCTTAGGTCGTGAGAATACACATTTAGAAATAATATAACGCAGAAGTATGTAATAGACATTTTAGCACACCAGTAGGCATAAAATATGCTCTCCCAGGATAAATGTGGCGCATGAGTAAAAAAATTCGATCAGGAAAAATTTTCTGGGTTTTTCTTTTGACTTTTATTATAACAATAGAACTCTGGGAACTCAGTGATGATGAGGCTACTTCTATTTTACTCCTTATACCAACAGAAACGTGTGCGAATTTTCTTTGACGCAGAAACACATAAAAAAGCGTAATAATGATTTACGCTGAAAGAATCTAGCGAGTAATATCCAGGTGGGGAAGATTGACAGTATTTCCGTATTACACAAATAAAAGCAGGTGTTGGGATCGGGAGTGGCTCTCTGAGACTTATGAGACTGAGACTCTCTGAGACTGAGACGAAACTTAGTGGAGGACATTAATTTTTGGATTGGAAAAGTGTTGGACGCGTGAGCAAGTGGAAGTAGATGGACTTACAATGGCTCTTATGTGAACACTCCGCTATTTATATATAGGCATGTACTCACACCATAAAAGCATCGTGTATATGTACTGGAATTCTGAGGTGGTTTTCCTTTGCGTATCGTTATGGCTTAAAGAGATAGAACTGAATGTATGAGATGTTAGTGCATTGCTGTTTTATTCGTATGGGAAGGAGAGCAGGGGGGGATTCTTTGTCCATGTCGTCAATTATGAATGCTAAGTTAGGAGAGGATTCATTACTTGACGGAAGTGAATCTGGAGGTTTTAGCTGGAAGAAGACTGGAGAGCTTACAATGTTCTTGCAATGTACATAGTGGTGTATTCACGTACACACACTCCACACTTGCATCGCACAAAGTACACAGAGTTGCTTTGCACAAGTATTCCGTTTAAATGTTCTATTTGTATTTCAGTCAGTGTGTGCAGTTTGTTTGTTGCGTTTGTTGAAGTGTTAGAGCCCCCTGGAGAGTGGAGATAGCCATCTTTGATCCTGCGAAGCGAAAAGACTGTTTCATGAATGAACAAGTTCAACCTTTCAGCTTAAATCAAAAATAGTAGCAATTTTTTCTGCAGTAAAATATGGCAAGTGTCGTCATGTCGTGTGTTATGATAACATGTGGTTAGATTATGGTAAGTGAGATGAGACAAAAGGGACGGAAAAAAATATTTGCCAGAAACAACCATAAAAGGATTTCTCACATACAAAAATGCAATGGTCACTATTCACCATCACTGCGTGTACACAAACAGCTTTCCCAAACAAAATTGCCACTGGGAAAGCAGTTGCAAGGATTTAAGATCACAGCTCTCCGTTTGCAAAGGAAAGTCCTCCTCAAGAATTGAGCCATTCAATTTGATGTGGAATTCTGATGGGAGGCAATAGACTCAATTTCCCTGAAAATTGTCTTGCTAGTTGTGATTTGCGAATTCACTGGTGTAGCATTCGTGAACGTCATAATCAACGACCTTGGCTTTACAGTGGCATGCACTCTAAACTAAATCAATAGTCAATCATAAGAGTCTTATCGCAATAAACATTGTTGATTCGCACTAAAGTCAAAACTGAAGCCAGAGTGATGGCACATTTTTGTCAAGATGAAATGGAAATGCACGATATGGAAAGAAGATGTTTTTTAAGTTGACAAGAAATTATCATGGCCGTTGTGACAAAATAAATTGGAAAGTAATTTGAAAGACAGCGGTAGATTTTGATTTGGGTTGAACTGGTGCTGTTTAAATTAAAGTGGCCTGGAGAGGGAATGGATGTCGGGAGTTGAGAAGTGAGCAAAGCGGAATAAAATGAGATAAGATATGCGAATGAAGGAGAAGTCATTCAGAGATCGATTTGGAGCGTCTTCATACATCATGATTTCTTCTGTGGCTTTCCATTGTCTCTCCCGGTCATCCCCATCCCATTTCCCAGTTGTGTAATAAAAACCGGGCGCAATAAATAAAGTTGGCCTTTTGGCTTCTCTCTCTTCTTCTCATGACTTGATTCTTTACAATCCGCTCTCTGCCTGCCCTTTCCCATCTTCTCTCTCATCCACCGTTTTTTATTATTCCTGTATCAAATCTAGGTCTCTCTCCCGACTGTTCTTTCGCCTTATATTGTAGCTCTGGTCATTTGATATAGATATTTCCCATTGCATTTACAAGGTTCCTCTGACAGAGCAGGAGTCAGTCAGTCTCGTAGTTGTTAGTAGTTTGGTGGAAGAGTACTGTCCAGTAAATCCTTTTATTTCCCTTCCTCCGTTTTCAGACTTGACTGATAATATCTACTGCTCTGTGTGGCGTGTCTTGGGAAATGTAACACCATTATCCCCCAACGTAATAATAATGCTAAAAATAACTTTACACTGTGGAGGAAAACGTAAAAATAATGGTTGATAGTAAAACCTTTGGACACTAAACAATCTGCTCGATGTAACATAATTGAAAACACCACTTAAATTTGCCATTCCTTGCCCTTGCAACTCCGCTCGCAAAAAACCAGACGAATGATTAACCATTCGCCTGCTCTCCAAACAAATGCATGCTCACCACAAAAGATGCTTTCGTACTACTGAGATAATTACAATGGACTTATTAATGAGAACACGTTTGAGTGTAGACACTCTGGGCTACATTTTTGTTTGTTTTGGGTGGTGATGGTGAAAAATATTTGAAGTGGAGTGAGTGGTGTTAGGGAAATGGGGAGTTGTATGGAATCTGTGGGCGTTGTGTGGTCGTGCATTCCGTCCGATGGTCGTCATTCGACTTCTCCGTTCGTTGGTCGGGGTCGAGTTGTTAATACGATGATGGCGGTAGCTGCTGCTGCTGGTCCAGATCAGTCGAGCCTTTACTGTTGTTTGCCTTGTGTATATTTCATGGGACACTGCCCTCTTAGTAGATTCCAGCAGAAATACTTAACGTCTTGGCCATGAGGACTTTTCTGGTGATGCTGCTGCTGCTGCTGCCCAGTCAGATTTTCTGTTTCTAGTTCAATCACGTAGTTTGATATTGGAAGAGCGGAGGAAGGAGGAATGGTCGGAGTGTTCTTATAGAACTCACGTCTCCGCTACACTCCACTGCTGTACTTATTGCTAGTCTGCTGCAAACCATCATGATGGGATGCCTTGCCAAGATTTTTTCGGGTGCGTGGCATGGCGTATACAGCACTATGTGTAGTTTGTGTATTCGATTGCATTCCTCACAATCCATCCCAATGTCTATAGTGTGGCGGCTATGACTGTAGTCTGAAAGTGTATCTCTCTCTCCGTTCACAGAGAGATACGCTCTTGACTGAGTCCAGCCTCAGTCGGGCAATGTCTCTCCACGATTTTCCTCTTCCGCTGAAAAAAGTGAGTTTCACAAATATTTTGCCATTGTCGCAAGTGCTTTTTCCGTGTCCGTTTGTTTCGTCACCGCATCCATAGTATGCAGTGTAGCAGCAGCAGCCATAGCGATGTCGACTGAACACATGAGAAGCAAGCTGTTTGTTATTTTTCTGGTTTTAGTCATATCGTGCCCGGAGAATACTCTACTGTGAACACGAACGAACGAGCTAAGCTAAGCTGCATGGCTGCTATTGCCTTTTATTTTTTTCCTCCAACAAAAATGACTTAAATAATTGTTTCTTTCTGTCGCGAGTTTCTTGCTTTGTGTGTTGTGCCCGTTCTCAATCTTTGTCTTGGCTTTTGCCCCTCAAACCAATCTTTCTTTTCTTTTAAGCCTTGTCATTTTCTATATGGTCCTTTGTAATAGAGCACTACCGTTCTGTCTGTCATGAGCATTTCGTCCCTCTACTTTCTCTTCTTCTTCTACACGTACTCTCATGTAGTATATCCATAATGCTCTTCTGTATAGCTGAAGGAGCCATAGATATGGGCATAGCGGACTGTCCAAGGACAAGGACCACTATTTATGGGTGATGGGCTGTGAAGAATACGCTGCGCTGTCCTCTCCTTCTGTTGCTTGCCTTTGCTCCTCTGCACAACCAAGCTATTTATCTACATATATATTAAGAAGCAGAAAAAATCTGGAGAAAGGGTAAGGGGAGTAAGTAGACATAATGCCTTTAGGTCTGTGCTGTTTGCCATGAAAGTACATAAGTAGAAGAAAGACACGGAGAGAAATTGGAGGGAGAGCGTTTACTGGAGCTTAGTTAGTTTTCAGGTTAGTTTGTGAGAAAAGCTGAGCTTGAGATCTGATGACAGGCTCGTATAAGCTAGGTAAAGAAAAGCCAAAGCTAAGGCAGGTTGACATCATGTCTAGATACAAAACCCGCGAGTTGACATCTCTCATAGTTCTACAACTCCACAGCAATGCAACAAAGAGTGCAGCAGAGCACCAGAGATCTGTTTTTGAGCGAGATAAATAGTCCCAGATACGAAAACTGCGGGTAGGACCAGACGACCAACAACTTCGCTACAACCCACTAAATGTAATCGAGCTTCTTACTGCTCCTTTCCCCATTCCTCCAATACATATCCTCTTCCATACTTACCTAAATACTTCTTCCTTTTCTTAATTGCCGTCAACATTTTTCCCAAGCATTTCCTTCACTGTTCCTGCTGCATGAACTGAGAATCAATTTGAGAGTTCTCTATACTCCTTCCACGTTTGTCTTCAAGATTACGGCATCGCTTCGGTTAATACAGTTTGGCTCTATTGAGAAAAGACTTTTTCGACATGGAAACTGGATTGGTTGAGAAATATTGCGACTTTTATTATGAAAACCAATCTGCAGACTTGGAACATGTGTTCGTGGCTTTCTATGACAGATATTCTTTCTTTTGCACGTATTTGGTTTTCTTCGCTAGAAATTTCCAGTTGGAAACTACCTCGGTTTATCTTGTCGTACTAGGTATCTATACCAAAATAACTTCAGCGCTATAAAAAGGCAGTACATATTTGTTTGTTGTTGTTAGTTGTACAACAAGAGCAAGACAATGGCTGTGTTGGGTATTATACATTTTGCTGTCTATTGTGCACGAGATTACGTTTTCCCTGCTTGTATATCTAAGGTTCGTGCTGTTTTGCAGATTGATAAAATAGTAGTGGAAGAGTTGATGGTAAATTTCTCTGCGGAGAAAGTCAAGTTGTGATGTCAAGTCACAAGCTTTGTGTTGACATTGTGACACGGACGGGAGTAATGAGATTCGCAGACGACGAGAAACGTACGGAGACGTCAAAAATCAGACCTGAGCTGAAGAAATGAGTGGAGTATCCTTGTGCTCATATTACAGCGCTACAAATATTTGGATTTCTGGAGGAAGTTGACATTTTTAGTAGAAATACAGAGACGTTGCAGATCGCCTGATCTTTACATTCCCATACTAATCTTCTGAAATGAATTTTGTCCCGGCTCAGGCAGTTTGCTTTGCTTATTCCCCTTCGTTCTCTTCTGTCGGACGGTGGGTGAGCGACCTTATAGGTATAACTGTGTGTCTCTACTACGTGTGTCACCAGTGACTGATGTTACAATAAACCAGTTGCTTTGGTCGTATGTCAAAGTCAAGAACTAGCAGGCACTGCAATTACAAGTGCCGCTTACGTAGAATTAAGTAATCTCTATTAAAAACGAAACGAGAGCAAAAGTCAAGTGGTCGCAACACACTTCGCTCCAAAATTAACAAAATTAATAACATCAAAGGATTTACTTCTTCTGTCAGAATTGAAATGTTGGTTTTACATAAGTGTGACTCAAGTGAATGTAGTAGATCTTGTATTCCTCCATTGTGAAATTAATAAACTTGTTATACAACTTTTAACATAATTCTAAATGAATCAAACATAGAGGTGTGCAAACCAACTAAAATTCCTAGCTTTGATTTGTGGGCCATGGTGGGCAATGCATAGTGACTATAGGAGGAGTACAGTGGTAAATAGCGGTGAGATTTATACCAACACATAGCAGTTTCTTCGTCAACTAATAATTTCTTTGGTTAACCAATCAAAATTGAATAGTTTGGCGAAACCAGTTTTGCCAAAGAGTCCTTGTGTCGAAAATTTCAATTATTTATGTATGTCTAGTCTCGATTTACGTAAATAGGAATAAAGGAGTCTTTTTTTCGTTTTGGTCCCAAATGTTGGTCTGCCCACCTTTGGAACCGAAATGTTAATTAACTTCAACTTCAACCAAAGAACACATCATATATATTCCAAGCAAATATTACCTAGGCGGTCAGCCGGGTCTCTACCTTCAAATTCACTTAAAATTGGTCAAATTCGAGAATTGACCGCCTAGCTGCTATTGGATGGTTCATATTGAGGATGTCGTGTGCTCTGTGGGTTATGCATGTTATGCTCATTTAGAGATCGGTCATGTTCGGTTCATTTAGAGTTTGTAACTTCGTTCCACATTGCTAGCCAATACTAACTGACTGTCGTGAAGTTAGATTTTCGTGGCGCAATGCTTTACATCGGGTAATCGTTAACATCTACACTGCTTGTTTGTAGAATAGCGTTTTAATTCCAACAACAACAAATGGATCCCACGGACCATCGCATTTAGAGAATGTACCGGAAGGACTAGCTTATCTCAGAAGCGACAGCACACTTACTTTACCTTGGAATAGTGTGAGGTAAATGAGACAATGAGAGCGAGTATTGCGCAGTAAAAGCACTCGGCAGGAAGAAGAATGACCGGTTTGAATATCCATTGTCCACACAAAACATCTGAATGCATGTAACATACGGATAGGTGTACCTGAGTCTAGAGAAAAGGTTTTAAAAGAACACAGGTCCAGACTGCAGAAGAGGTGAGTGCTAACATGAGTTGGTTTAGAGTGAAGCAAGTACTTGGGAAAATGTAGAGAAGACGGACATGGCTCTCACAACAGTCACATGGGAAGTCAACTGAAAGTGTTGTATGTAAAGCAAAGGCAATGCAGGTTGAAGGTAGACGTGTTGTTGTTGAGCCAAAGTGAGTGTAGTGTTGACTCTGTGACTGCTGATAAATCTGTTTGAATTACAAATGTAATGCAAAGCTCTCGTTTAGTCTCCCAAGGTAAATATATCTCTATCACTCGCTCAGTCTGGATCTGGACCAACCATCAAAACTCCTGTTCTCGTGAACAGAGGCGAACTACACACTCACTGTGTGCACATCCTTCGTGTTAAGCATATCCATGTGACTTTGTTACAGAAGCAGCAACACGCTTCTCCCTTAATGCCCCAATAAGCCTACACTTTACATAAAGAGAGCATTACATATGTAAATGCTCAAAGGGTTCCTCTTCCACTGCAATCTTTTTAAAAGAAACTGCACGACTATTTGTATTGTATTAGTTCACTTCACATCTTCACGCAATTCTTTCCCAACTCTTTCTTTCCCTATTCACACTTCCTACTACTATTTGCTTTCCAAGAAACTTTCAGCTGTAACTGTAAACGCAAGTTTTGAGCTCGTATAAGATCTCATCTCACGTCATCTATATATATACACGCACAATGTACAATGTTTACGTTCCAGAGAAAGTGTCTCGTTGTTTGCGTCTCGTGTCTTTCTGTCTACTTATTACAATTCCAAAGTCAACTGCTGTTAGCATTACCATTGCTTGTTGTAGAAGCAGACTGTTTGGAGTAAAATGTGATGGGAATGGGATGAGATGGTATTGGGGATGAGATGTCTTGTGAAGGGAGAAAACATTTGCAAAAGGAATGTGAGAAAAGCGTGTACGGCTTAAGATGATGATGAGGTTAGAGCGTCTTATGTCTTGTCACCAAAGTGAGTGCTGTGAGAGTGCGATGGTTTTTAGTGGTGAGAGCGAGAGATAGAGAAAAATCCACAAAGATCGTACTTACACATATTATGCATGCTCTCCGCTATAGACAGACAAGTCAAGTCAAGTCTTTGTGACAATGCAACTTACACAAATCTGCTATACACTCTCACTCCTATGGTGTCGTGTCTCGTCTGATGCTAATGTGATTGGTTGAGATGAAAGTACCACCGCACGTCTGTACTGTGATGTGTCATCTCCTTTATTTTCCTTCTCCAACAATGCTTTCTACCAACTATACCTACATAGCACCAACCAACTGGAATGCCCTACTGGGCTTGAAAGGTTACACGGCACAGCACTAGGTGGATAGCAATCTTTTGCAAAATTTGTAAAGACAATTTGATACATGCTGTTCTTGGAAATATGATTATGTGTATTACTGGTAGTGCCCATTACACGGGGTATTACATAGAGCGTGTTTTATAAATTGAGTATGAGTCTAAGCTGATTGTGATAAGAGAGTGGGAGCGTTATGCACGGAGAGTTTAAAGGAAGTGTTTGAGTATGGTGTGTGTGTACGAGAAAAGCGGGAGTTGTTTTCGGGGAAGGCGAAGTGAAAGAGGAAAGCTCCTTGGAGAAAGTGTCACCATAAGAACAATCTGTTGCCCGGAACTCTACATAACAGTGGCAATGGCTTTTGTTACAGGCTTCGAACTGGATATTCGCCAGCTCTGTCTTGTTTGGTAAGTCAACTTTGCAATAAGATTCTTTCGCTATCTTCTCGCCACTTTACTTTCCGTAGCAGCCTACTTACTTTCCCCCACTTTCTCTTTATCAGCACCAACTAAATAATGCTGCTAACGCAATGTCATATCTCTTTATATCATCTCCTTTCTCTCCGTCCTCCGCAAGTAGTTTCACTTTCCTTATCTCTTTGTCTGTCTCTGTATAAATAGTCCGGGTAGTCTGTGCAGTCCGAGAGTGCAGCGTGTGGCTGTGTTCGCTTTATGCTTTGATTTCGCTCTTTGGTTTGATATGTGTTTGAGTGTGGCTGTGGTGGTGGTAAGTGCTAACTGTAAGAAAGCTATGACTAATGGTTTTGTCTTGTGTTTCTCACAATCAGTGGCGTGGTAATCGTTGGGGCTGCCCTGTGTGTTGCCATCGGAGTTCCCATTGCATTCGAGATGCAGAGTCAGCAGATGAACGGCTTCAGGCACGACCTCGTCCGCAAATTGCTCGCAGAAGTTCCTCTCATCGACGGGTAAGTGTACGGCTTATACTCATTCCCACAACATACCTCTAACACGTATCATAAATAACGCTATAACAATTTACCTAGAGCAGACTGAAGTACTGAACAACTTACTTAAACTGGCGAAACCCGAACACAATACATACTAATATCACAATATTACATTACCCGCAACACATTGCTGACACTGCGAAACTCATTTGGAAAATAATCTTTGTGTCCGACAAGAAACTACTTTTGCTATGATCCGTTCTGTTCTGTCTGCAGAAATAGCTACAATTTCAAAAGTTCTAAATATTGCTTATCGTAGTGAAGCCAAGTACTTTGGTGGCTGCTGCAAACACTAAACTTCTAATTTTTGTCAAGTTTATGAATTTCCGCTGAAATTTGGAGATTTGACAACCCTGAAATTCAGTAAAGTACACACGTCCTGGTTGGAAAAGCCTTTGAGGATAAAGTGTAATCCTTTGTATGGATTACACTACGAATACGTATTCGTATTAGTGTGTAGTCTGGTGATAGTTATAGCCGCTGCATCACTCTCATCGTATCATTCGCTTGTGAAAAGTAGAAGTCCACGTCCGTGGTAGTTGTGTAGCTTTACAAATGTACCTTATTGTCTACGGAGGAGAAGGATATCGATATCGTTGTCTAATGTATAGATCTGTCCGATTTGGCGTATTTTGCTCGAGTGAAGCCAAGCCGAGCTATCTACACTTGAGTTGACTCAACTACTTTACTTTGTAAGTACAAACCGAACGTTGAGATATTTAACTTTCAAGTGAATTTATTCAACTTTGCTGTACGCAATGGATATCTTCCGCATCACACACTGTGAGGACTATGCCAACCCAACACACCACTCACCTAAGTAAAGTATATTATTATACCTATATTTATAATGAACCTGAGACTGAGAGTATATTAACCAGCTCGATAGCTCCGAAACAGGCATGTTTTATTTTGAATGAAAATATGTACATCGGAAAGACATTGTTTTGAAACCTTCGTTGCAATTTTTTTAGATCGAATTTCCCCCTGGTTGGGGGAGGGAAGCCATTTGTATTTGAAACCTTTAGAATGTAGTATCTCGGCCATTTTTTGACCAAATGGGCTGATATTTTAACAGGAGGTAGGCAACAAGATTCCCTACCGTGTGTTAATTCAAAAATTCAAAATAGTTTGCGCCAAAACTTTTTTTTTAAATTTTTGAATTTTTAGAACCATGGTAACCGGGTCAAATTTTGTCGGATCGGACTGAAATTTTAACAGAGGGTAGTTAATATGAATCCCCACCGTGCAAAAAGCAAAGAATGCAGCTCAACCTTGAGCTTGCTCCTACGTCCGCCCAGCTTCGGGGCAAAGGGACGGAAGCATATAAAAAGGAAATTTTGGAGTTATTCGGGAGTCTATCTTTAGAAGTTACTCCAGACTCAATAGATAATCATAAGTATTGTAATACAATACCCCAGTCTATCACCGTCCACTTCAATCGCCGTTGGCTTTAGAGATTTACAACAGGAACCTTTGGACGATTGGAGAGCGATATGCTGAGCCACCGATTGTCTACGTCTTTAGTCTTTACAACACGAAAGAATAGATGTATAGAGAAAGCAAAGGAAGGAAAGACAGACAGAGCGTTGTTTCAGTTTGAGTGTCTGCTACTGGCAAGACATGAGCAGCAACTCTGCTCAACATAAATATCTCTAAAAGCACCAGACATTCCTATAAGCCACTTACTTTAAATAGTGGGACGTCGTGTACCTTTGCGATTCTTCCCTTTAGCCGCTAACACACCATTACAATAGTCCATGTATGTTGTATAGGATATAGGTTTATGTATTGCATATAGTAGTGAATGAATGGATTGAGCTGGAGCAGAGACAGACAGGAGATTTGCCTCCAGAATGAGATTGATATCATGGAAAATATTTCCTGTCACTAAAAGACAGGAGAAAAAGATGGAGAGAGTTAACCACCACACGAGTTACACGAGGCCCATAATGTTTGTAGGTAGTAGATTTGTAGCGACTACTCACTAACTGCAACTGCACTTGACAAAAGTAACTGAAGCACATAATATTTTACGTTAGTTGCCGTGCCCGTCTATTTACTGTATCTGCAGTTACAGATCGATGGGTGTGAAAAATTCATAGAATCTTTCTCTGTATTTTATTTTTCTAATACATCTTATGAACAGGTGAATTCTTTTAAAGAATTTTACACATCTAACATTTACAGATCTAGTATTATTGACAAAACTTTAATATAGAGTGCCATGATGTCAATTGGAAGTTCAGAAGCACATGAAATGAAAGTGCGGGGTAAGTAAGATAGAGCAGTGTGGAAACTCAACGTGGCAGAGCAGGAAATTGAATTTATTTAAGCATCGGGTAGATTTGT
The DNA here is from genome assembly GCA_019776165.1 of Pogonognathellus flavescens. NCBI lineage: Eukaryota > Metazoa > Arthropoda > Collembola > Entomobryomorpha > Tomoceridae > Pogonognathellus > Pogonognathellus flavescens. Next base: position 12,466 of record JABASD010001987.1, read on the forward strand.
GAAGCTATTGCAATGGAGAATGCTACCTGGCATTTATTTATAGACATTCGTCTGTTTCCCAAGGAGATATTCCAATATTTCTCCCTTGGCATTTGTGAGTCAACTGTGGAATTTTTCGCCGTGGAGTAAAAAGGGAAAGATTTCGATTACCCTTCATCACCCAATCATTTACCGTCATATATTATATGCCGATTCGTCGGCTATTGTGTTTCCCTTCCCCCTGTTGTACTTTGTTTTATTTTAGGAGAAGTTGGTGCAGTGTGTAGCAAAAGCAATTGACTTGCCATAAACGCTCCTAATATTTGTCTTTCTATTTCTGTCAAGTTGCACACAGTCTGTCAGTAGTCCTGCACAAGTACAAAATGATTTTCTTTCCGTCTGCAGGCCAAAATACACTTCGGCCTTTTCTTCCGATTTATATTCTTTCTCTCGCTGTACATAGAAAGAGTGTGATAAGAGAAAAGAGTGCGACTTTCCCGCTCTGACACTGAAAAGCCGAGCACATAACGTGGAAAGTGTTCTTTCATCGTTTCTCTTGATTTTACTACTGCGGTAGAGAAATGTGAAAGCACATTGGACAAACACGACCTACTCTTTCTTACTAATACAGATTGGAATATAGAACACACACGCAGCTACTACAAGCTGTAGCTTTCTTCTTGTTCCATTCAGTTACAGTTCGTTTCGTTGGGTTTGAGTTACTCTAACTTTCTGACAGAATTGCTTGAACAGACTCAATGTTTCTTTCTCGGTTCTTAAACTCTTGCCCATATGTTACGAAGATGTCAGGGCATACCATGACTACGTATATAGTCCAGGCAAGTCAATAGCACAAGCAATAGTTAATAGTGCCTCTGTAGTAGAAGGAGTGCAGTGCTATTCAAGCAAATATAGCAGGACGAATGAGTATACAGAGGAAGGTGGAAGTTTGGGCCGTATGATCTACAGAGAAGCCACTTGTATAATGCAATGTAGGGATTTGCACACAGAAACATTCCAACGGATAAAGCGAGCGTATGATGCGAAGCAATGCGATTTTTTGTACAATGTCTTTCCGTGCTTGTACAAAGATGTAAGTACTCCTGCAGTCGTCGGAGTTAAAGAGGACCACAGTCAAATAGAACAGTGCATAAAGCATTTTAGTAGATGTAGCTGCCCCTATGCTTTGAGCAGAGGAAGAAGAGAAGAAAATATTTCTGGATGATGGTCGGTCCAACTGCGTGCTCTCGCCTCACCAGGAAATTTACTTTATTGACTTACTCTCCCTCTTCGTCTTCTTTTACTACCAGAGAACAAGCATCAAGATATTCTTCCTTTCTTTCTTGCTTCTGATCTACTGATCGCGCGAGGAAAGGAAGGCAAGAAATATTTTTATGTACGTGTGCACATCTTACGACCAAGCAAGGCAATGCAATTCAAGAATGCACCTCCTTCCTTATAACAAGACAAACACATCTCCATATTATACCAAATCCACGCTACCTTTCTTGTACATGTCAAATGTTTTCATACGCAGATAGTTTATTGCACACATTACACCATTTACATACATCTTATTCCATTTATACCATGCCTACTGCTTCCTATAATTTTTCTGTGAGCAGTAATAGCAAATTGCACGTCTTTAGAATTAAGATTAATTGTACAACATCGTAAATAACCGGATTATAAGATTCTATTCTATACGGTCGGGATTTTTGCATTGCAGCCGAAAAATGTGTATTACTACCACAAAAGGAAATATGTATTTTTGTTAGACCAGGCGCATTGTTGCAGTAGACAGGGCCGGAGATGATTTTAACGGAAGAGAAATTCACAAAGCGGGAAGAGAATGAGAAATTAAAATGAAAGAATGGGGCTACAGGCAATATGGCATGGAATAATCGATTTAAATCTCGATTGCAGTGCAGAACAGACAGAACCTTTGAACCTGAGCTAAACTGAGTCGTAGAGAGAGAGAGAGAATGGTAAATTGTAAGTTTATTTGGTTGTAAGGAGAGAAGAGGAATAATAATATCTTGGATTGCGTGAGAATAAGTCTGTAGTGTCTCCGATTTCGGTAGCACAGTGCTAGTGGCCGCAGTGGATCATTCTTATTGTGGCTGTTATGTCAAGGCTGGAGGCTCTCTCCTTCTGCCCTCCATAAATCCCCAAGTTGGAAACAATACGCCATAACTAATACTTTCTCCTGCAGCTTCACCCTCAACGCTCCTCCAAGTACTCCAGACACACAAAACAAGAATTTACCAGCACACGAGCAGTAGACGCTCACTCAGCTCCAAAAAGTGTTCGTAATAGCAGTAGTAAATAGTGCAAGAGTAAATGGGAAAGAAGTGTATTTGAGAGTATGTACGAGGAAATGAAAGTGTATTGAAAGGAAATTGTGGAGTGCGAGAGAGCGACAGCACAACAAGGCACGAAAAGCGATAAATAAAGAGAGTCGAAATGAACTGCTGAAGGGATTGTAGATTTTAAATTGAGGAATCAAATCTTGAGCATTAAAAGTGAATGCAGGCAATATGGAAAGAGAATTGCCTTCCAGTCCCACTCCCGCCGCCGCTTCAACCTATGGATCCCCTCAAAACCAGCATTGCTCCCAGTCCCGTTTCTCTCTACACAAATCAAACAACTTACTGCTACTGCACTTCCACTACTCCATCACTCTCAATCTGATTTTATTATTATCCTCCATTCCTTCATTCATTCTCTCTCTCTCTCTCTCTGTGTACTTTAAATCTCATCGTGTCTTATTTCTCTCCAATACTTTCATTCTACTCCATTCCGCCAAATGTTTCCTCACTCACTATCTGTGCTACGTCCTTGCTCTTCGCTTTCTTTCAGCTTACACAAAAATAACCGTAAGCCAAAGCAATATTACACAGAGATGTAAAAATGGTAAAATAGAGCAGAGTGCAGCACTCGTGGTCCTTCCTTAGAAACTAAGACGTATTCCCAGGAAGAAGATTGAACTGGGAGGCAGCGCAGATATTGTAAAGGAAGGTTTATGTTTGGATGGGTGACTGAATGTGAGAGAGAGAGTGGCGGTGGAACACGGTGATTGTGTTTTAATGTTGTGTAATAGCAGTAGTCGTAAAGCACAATGAATGTGTGAAAGCTGTGTGCAGGAGAGCGCGTAAAGGAAGGGAAGTGCGAGAGGGAAGGAGAAAGTAAATGGCTGGGACTTAAGTGGAGGAATTGTGACGGAGTGTTGTGTGACGAGAGGACAAGACACACAAGCAGCTTATTTTAGTTTACTTGTAGCGTGCACACCGAGGCGAAAACCATATCCACAGTTTCAAACCGAATCCACCTCACTTGGAAGTTACTTTGGGTCGTGGTGTGAGGATTTCAGGCAACTCCTCGTCCTCCTGGTCCGCAGTTGACTTATTTGAACATTGAAAAGCTCTCAAAGTCTCTGAGCATTTCCCCGGTGAAAGTACCACCGCCGTATGATTCAGTCTCCTTGTGCTAGCTGCTAATGTGGATCTGCACCGTCATCAGTGCAGGGACAATGCAGAAGTACTCCGGGAGAAGAAGAGTCGTTGCAGAGAGGTGCAGAAACAAAGGGAGGAATGAAGGAAGAGCGGAACATGCCACATGAAAGAAGAGACGGACGACAAGGATAAGAGGAATGGGCACCCGCAGGGGTGCGGTCTCTTCTTCTTCCATTCAGGAATTTGCTTCAAGAATTTAGACAAACGAGCTATAATATTCCTCTCGGTCTTTTCCTACCCGCCTCATCGTCATGGGGAGTGTCTATTTACTTACCACTTTCTCCCGCATTCTTCTATGTCTGCTCCGAATATCGGAGTATATAGGTATACACAGAAAAGTGAAAGAATTTTGCGATATTTAATCTTTCGGGCAGCGGCAGACTTCATACCCGCGGTTCCTTTATAATGTATAATATTGTTACAGGGATTTATGCGTCGACTGTGAGGTGGCGGCGGTTGATGGTAGCGGCTACATTACGTACACAAGTATACTCAGCCAAAGTCTATTTTCAACCAGTCAACGTTCCAACATTTTGTTATTCTCAAACTGCTACATGCTCCTTCTCCGATATTCCATGTTCCGTCCTTCGTCCGTCCCATCCGACGAGTGGTAAATGCGGTGAATTTTTGATTTTTCACTTCCGAAGTTCTGAGCCGAAATTCTTGTAACTAGTTGTGTTGCTCCCAAACAAATATTATCCTAGCAGTGTCCACAATTGCTGTGCCAATTCACGCTCCGTCTTTTCCGGATTTCCACTTGGCAAAATGAATTTCTTGTTGTGTCGAATTCAGTTTTTCACTTTAACTTTAAACACTTTTACTGAATTCTATTGTTGTTCACACATTTGTATTCAGTGCTGCTTGTACTGTAACAGCCAAATAGAATTTGTTAAATAGCATAAGCCTCCAGACGCAGTAGGAATGACTTCAAACGACCCAACGAAAGGTATAGAGCTCCTGCGTGTAATGTGATATGGAATGGGTGACTCGTTCGTGTATTACTAAATAGTTTCATGTTGTACTCGAATAAGTGTAACAGAGCCTGACTATTCTTATTTATTCGCACTTCCGTCTACACACGGAGCGTACACGGCTCAGTGTACCGGACAAAGTATTAGAAAACAAACTAAGGAATTCTGCGAATGCAATGAATCAAAAGGCGTCGTTTCAGATTACTAATTGTACTTTATTAGGCAGTGAATTTCCGACGGATAAATCATCAATTCTGAGCCAGGAAACGAGTTAGTAATAACTCCTTAATTGATCAAAGTAGTTTGTGGATCATGAGAGAAGGTAATGGAAAAAGTTAGTTTCTCATTTATACGAAGTAGTCGGAGCCACCTCCACAGAACAGAGAAATACCAAAGAGAGTAGCGTCTCTTTGACTCACGCACGACTCACTTCATATTACAAGAAAATGTCCAAAAACCACTTTTGGAAGCAGAGAGAAGGAAAAAGACAAATCTTGAAAGTTATTGAGTTCCCACTCTGATCTGATCTCGGCAATGAATGTTCTGCCTTCTCATAAAATACACACAAAAACCAACCTTCGTTTTGGCTACAACTTTCCTGCTTGTCATTTCAATCTTATAAATAACGTAGCAAATATTAAATGCAGCCACAACTTTACTCCTACTCTATTTGTCTTTCTTTGCTAATTCATTCGACTGTATCCATTTATTTTTTGCATGCGACTCTCACAAGCACAGCTCTGCACTCTTTTTCTTCTTCGCTGAATGTGTATGCATAGGTTAGCCACCTTATCAGCATACCATATCGCAAAAACTTGACCATAACTCGTAACAGTATTACATTTTATTTTCTATCCACGTCCGTGTAAATTCCCCGATACAGGGTTAGGTCTAGGTTTTACCATGTTTTCAAAAACACGTGGTATGTACTTTTGAGAAAAATTATGCGAGCAGAACTTATAGAACTGTAATCAAATTGCCACCAATGTGGACTTTTGATAATAGTGCAATACCTTGATTCGCTCAATATGGTTCATTGTGAAAATGATATTTATTTACTTAAATCACATATATTACAATTGTCAATATAACAAGAAACTGACACGACAAAAGAGCATCTGACTAGTAAATAGTACAAACACTTAAGAAAAATTATCCAGATAACCATGATTCAAAGGATTATTATTATAGCTATTCCGATTTCTCCCAACATGAAATATTGATTGACTTTCAAAATTGTAGACGAAGTTGGAAATGGTTGTGTGTGGTACGTAGGAACATGCACTTATTATAACTTGTGATATTATAGGTACACAGCTAGGTATTAAGTATACACAGATATTATAGCCGTAATAATGACGGTGGTTGGTGCTGGTGCTGTATTAGTAGTAGGTTGACATGCTCTTTCTCATTCCGACTCAGACTTTGAGTTCGACTCACGCACAGAAAAGATTGAAGATGTAAAATGAATTATGTAGTTAGGAGAAATGGGAAAGCCGGACCGCTTATGTGTTATATGGCAGCTATAACTTAGACACGTAGTTTAGCTGGAGTATATTGTGTGCTGCGTTAATCCTGGTGGTGCTGGTGCAGTAGTAGTGGCATTGTGTCAACCCAACTCTAAAGATATAACGACAAGTACCTTAGGACAAGCCCCACAGTCACACACACACAAGCCATTCTCCCTTTCCGCCTTCTCCCGCTACGGCAGTCTCAGTTCACATGCCTGCTAAGCTATCTACATCACATTATCACAATTTATTATACAGCGCACATTGTTCTACTTTATTTTCCTTTGTAGTAATAATATAGATGGATAGGATAAAGAAGATAGCCATCTGCAATCTGTGCGCCTTTCCCTCCTTCTGCACTTCCTTCTCTTTCTCTCTTCTATAAAGTTGTCTGTCATGTCAGAGCTCTGTTTAGCATCAAACAGAAAAAGCTGGATGCAACGCAAGCCTTTTCCAGCTTTGAAGCAGAAACATGCAGAACCTGTAAAAGTGCACTCACACAAGGCCTGCACTTATCCGGGTCAGTGGACAACCTGGGAAAGAAAGTGATTAGCCACAAAGTCCATTAGCATTATGAATTCATTTCTTGGGACTCTTGTCACACAGTTGGAATATTTGCCATAGTAGTTTGTGTGCACAATTATTGTGGGTTGACATAGTTGACTAACAGGATGATCCGGCGTAAGCATTTGTTAGTGGTGCATTTAGAGGTAGAGCACAGAGCTGAGAAGGAGAGTGCTGTGACAATGTGAGGTCAAGTTGAACGGAGTCGTTATAAGCTCTAATGACAAAATGAGTCAATTAGCACAACCACAAGCCCATTTTCGTCTCACGCTACAGCGACTCGCACAGAACAGTGCACACTCACAATTTCTTAAATGCTCTGGGGAACCTCTTCACGAAATCTCTTGTCATTCATTCACTCTCATTCTGTTAGCATAAAGTAAATGTGCCATGTATTTATGCACTTCACATGTATATCGCATGCATAATATATTTTCTGAGAAACAGAAGAGTCTTCTGGAATTCCTTTGTGGTCCTTCTGGAGATGTATAATGCATGCTCCAAGATTCCATTCCCCGGATCATCATCATTCTGTCTCACTGACTGTGTTCTACAGCAAAATAGCTTTTCATGTCAACAAAGTCAAGATATTGCTAATAAGTACAGAAACGACTTCAAACTCACTTGTAGACGTTGCAAGGGGATTTCGCTAAAATGTTTCTCATAGGAATTCCTATTATCAATTGAAGTGGCCGTGGAAAGAGGAGCACTTACAAGATAATACCCTTGCAATATAATTATGTAATATCTACAAGTCTACAGTTAGATGCAATTACTTTACAAGTACATGCTACGTACGTAGTAAAACGGATGTAAAAAAGTAGCGGAAGGATACACAACTACTTAACAGTTGTTGTAAACTGAGTTGACAAAGTTTGAACAAATAAGTTAATTCGTTCTGGAGATATCGTTAAGACAGATAGACAGAGAGATAAGGACGTGAATGTTCAATGCCATATACCACACACTACTACCCTAATCGTAGTTACTTGTATGGGAATGCAATTCGCGTCTGTCTGTCTGTCCGCACGATAACTGAAAAACGGTTTGAGATAATGACTTCAAACTTACTAGTTACTTATAATACTATTTCAGTGCAAACGTACTGTTGCACATTAGTAGACTGCAGAACCGTTTTTATAAAGTAGTTTTCGCTACTTATAGTAAAGAAAGATTGGGCTGAGGCACACATTAAGAAGTTCATGGTACGGAAGATATTGTTCTTGTGGAGAAAGAGTAGATCTAATTGCAAGATGAAGACATTTGTGCTTTGGAATATGCAAATGTAAAAAGGGAGCAAATGACGTAAACTTGAGGAGGTGAAAGACTTGGGAAATGTGGGAAGGCTTTGGGTTGTCTAGTTGTTGAATTTTAATTAGGACTCCCTGTCTGTGTCTATTCATCGTCGACTTTCCTTCACAAACGTCGTGTCATGTCTCATCTTCTTTCCTTCAAGTTGGTCGGATTCTACATGGCATTGCTCGTTACAAGTTTATTTATCGTTATAACATTCTGCAGGAACTAAGTTGGCCATGTTTTGTGAGCATGACTCTGACTACGAGCAGGAAAAGGATGCTGTTCCTGGAGATTATTACTCAGGGACAGATAGAGCAATACAAATTGTTGGAGGAGACAAGCGGGAGAGATAGTCGGGAGGAGATGCGTATGGTTTGGTGGACTGAGACAAATAATAATATCCTTGCGTCTAATTCTCATCCATTCTTATCTTATCTTTTCCAGACACAATGATTTGGCATGGAATCTTCGAAAGTTTCTCCAGAATCAGCTCAAGGATCTCAACTTCAACTCGGATCTTAGACAGGTAATTCCAATTCTTGCTTTTGCTACCTTAGCACTCAATGTTGGCGCTGCTGCGTGCATTATGCACATTTCTCCATTCTGTATTCTTTGCGAACAAACTCCCTGCTGATATATGAAGTGATTCCTCGCTATTTTTACACAAAGCACTTTTGACAAGTTCTTTGTGTAAATTCTTCCCTGGAACTATTCGCGTATCTGATGACTACTGACAAACTAACTTGGAAAGGACCAGGAGTGCCTATTAATTTATTCATGTAGACTCGCTAATTACATTAACGTTTTCTTTTCCGTCCAAAAGTTGAAATCAATATCTTCCAGTAGCCGCAGTTGAATATAAATACAGCCATTCTCTGCAAACGTCCCATCAGTTTATTTTCTCGTTATTTCTTGTTCTCATGAAGAAAAACCCAAGACGAATAATTTATCTCATGGGCTTTTCTCTTCCTTGACACATTTCAGATGGATCCTTTTGCTGGCAGTGCTTGGTCTCAGACTGATTTGATTCGACTACGGGAAGGCGGTGTCGGAGCTCAGGTAAAACTTTATCCTTACTCTGTCCAATTATTTCTCCGTACATGACATTCATGACAACTTCTATACTCACAGAAATTGAAACCTTTTCTCCAACAGAATGAATCGTATTCTTATTAACAATGCACGTAGTTTGCTCAGTACGGGAACTAACTTTCTCCGCTCAGAAACACATTCTTTTTTGTTTTTATGCTTTGCCAATATTCTGATTACCTCATAAAATTCCTTATTAATTTAATATTGGAAAATTCCGAATACAACACATGCCATGTGTGTATTCTTGTTAAAGGCGACATGCATTTCGAATATAATTTGCCTTCTATTCACTTTAGAAATCCAATAATCAAGTGTAATTGGATAGAGCCATGTGCTGCTGATTAACTAAACGATGTGACATGTACGAGGCATTTTATTTCATCAAGTTCATAGGCTGTGGGGCTTGGGAACATGCATATGTTATTTATGACGTCTACACTTACAATATATCACAGCACACCTTCAACATGGCAAAAAATGTTCAATATGACGAAATGGGGAGAGAGGGTCCAAAAATGGCCAAAACGGCATACACTATGTATGTACTTTCCCTTGCATAAAATATGACAATTGTATCGATGTCAACATTACTGTGTACATGTAATCGTACTTTGAACCTCATTTTAGCCTACTTCGAGATAATTAAAATAACTCAAACTCTACTAGCAGCCGTTGCAAGATGGTTCGCATAATTAATTCGCTCATAACAATGGTAATATTTAACGAGTATGCCAATGAAGGGAATTTCAGTTTTTGCTTTTCGCGTTTTGACTGATATCTTTTAAATTAAAAATGAATCAGATTCTTCCAATTATAATTAAGCTTGAAATTATTGGACATGAATCGGAGTTTTCGCTATCTACATGGAAGCCAGTTTTATTGCGCTCATTGGCATACTCTTAACTATTGTTTGTGACGATGAATTAAACCATTTGTAATGGAAGTAAATAACTATCGTAAGGGCGTATCTAGAATTTTTAGTGGGAGACTACAAATTGTCAGGTGTAAGAGTACCCAAGCCCCCACCTCTCCTCAATACGCCCTTCATTCGATAAGAGAAGCCAGTTTTTAACCATCATCTCAAACCGTTTTTGAGTTATCTATGGTGCAGACAGAAAGAACGAACGGGCATCCACCCGCATATAAGTGTAATGAATAATGATTTAATGACAGCTAAATTTAATAAGCTAAATATCACTTTCCCTCAATGAGTAGATACATCGTACATCGTAGCTTGGAACCTTGAACCTGCAAAACATTTTTAGATCGCCCTGCTTTTGTCGATCAAAGTCAATGTGTAACTTCATTCGTGAATAATGGCAGGACTTTTGGTAAAATGTATTTTCTGTGATGTGGTAAATTGTCAATTGAAGTTGAAGTATAGGCTCTGTATGAGCGATCCTCGTATAAATAATGACTGGGTTTTAATGTGAAATTATGATTTTATAGATGGATAAGAGAAATGATAATGCAAATTAACTGTTGATGGTATTGTTTGAATTTATGGTCTGGTGACTTGGCGATGGAAAATGATGGCGCTTTCACATTAAACCACGAAATTGTAATGAACCTGATGAACGGCTTTGCTCGTCGTTTGTGGTTGCTGGCAGTTGTGGTCAGCATATGTGCCCTGCTCTGCCCAGCACCTGGACGCAGTTCAAATTGCCATAGAACAGATCGATGTGATTAGACGACTTGTTGAAAAATATCCAACTTATTTGAGTCTCGTCGCTTCAGTTCAAGGTTCGTTCTATTCACATAACAACTCCCATTCGTTATTCGAAAAGTAAGTCTAATCTTCTCAATTCCCTATCCCACCCATCCATTCATTGTCGTTTCCGGTATGGTTATTCTGATTTAAACTTACGAAAACTGCTGATAGGCCACAACAAATTGGATTCACTATATAGTCTAGTGAAAAACCATCTAGCTCATGCTCCGTTAAAATTCACTTTACCTGCACCACACTCATTGATGCTCACAAAATCCACGGCTTATCTATAGGTACTTAAAATGAACAAGAGCAATACACAACGCAAACGCAACAGGCAAAGTGAAATTACATATACTGTGCACAGTTACAAAATAATTTGTCCATCATAATTTTGCTGCTGTAAAATGAAAAATTTCCTACTGCATACACATTAAATAGAGATGTTTGTGCGTAAAAATGGGGACTTTCTTCGTCTGGTCACTGTGTAAATCTGGTTGCATGGTGCTCTAATGGCGGTAGTCTATAATCTCCGGAGGTATTGTAAAATGTATCATTGTAAATTACAGAATAGCACAAAAGTTCGTTGTTATACTTTCAGTACCAAGATTACATACGACTATATTACACAAATTAGAGAATAAGCGGATAACGTAAGCTAGTGCATATTGGGATATATATGTCAAGCATGTCTGTATATTATTTGAATGGGACGAGTTTTGTTTACATTGTGATGTATGCATTTGAAATAAAAGATTCTACTTATACCTGGCTGGCATGATGCAGTTTTAACAGGAGCGTCTTATGTATTGATTATGTTTTCTTGTTAATACTACGGCTAAAGTTTAATCTCTCGTGTGTTTTTGCAATAAATGAAGAGCAGTATTTGCAGAATGATGAATGCGAAGAAGAATGTGGGATCGAAAAGGATTGTGTTGTGATTGTAAACGGTGAAATGAGGAGACTGAGATTGTTTTAAACTGAAGATGCGGATGAGGTAATAAATTAGTGTAAAGCGGGAGAAGTTCCGTGAAAGCGATGAAGCTAAATGGCTTAATAATGGAGATGTTGTGTTTGGCCTGTGCATTGTGTGTTTATAGATTTATTATAATGAGTTGGGAGTATTTTTGTTGGATGTAGAATTAGAGGGTGGGATGGGGGTGTGTAGTAGGCAGATAGAAGATCCGATGTATCATGTGGATGTGCCTGCTGAGCACTACAATGGGATATTTATGCTCCAGAGCGACGTGTTCTACATTCCTCTCTGTTTTTATTGTATGCATGTGGATCCACTCTCGCGTAGTGCCTGTCTCGATACAAAAACGTGCAGTTTGGCGTAGACGAAATGCATAGCGACAAAATGCTAATACATACGTTGCAGTGCAGCTTTATTCCACATAGCAGATAAGTAGATGATGTGATGTGTGTGGCATATTCTATACGGGCTAGCTATAGAGAGATAAATATATGGCAACAAATCCTGTCATAATAATGATATTGGCAGAGTTGCTCTGCACTGGCGTGGATGGAATATCCGTAACTGAAATAGAATACTAGAATCAAAATAAATGGAATGTTCTGTGTGTGTTGTGTGTGTGTGGAGAAAGTGTGGAGTGGGACGGAGTAAGTAGTCCAAGTGAAGTTCTCATTTGAATACTTATTGTGTACGCGGAGAGTGTGCTTTGGCTCCCGCTACAACACACAGGCATTGTGAGCAGGGAGCTGTAGTGGAGGATATCATATCTTCTGCATTTATTTATAAGTCCATCGTAGGTTGTTGGAGAAGAAGGCCGCTGTAGAAAGTGCTGCTGGAAAATGCAGTGATAGTCATGTGTGAAGGAATTCAATGAATTCGGGCGGCGGGTTGGTTGTCTTGTCGCTCCGTTGCATCTGAAACGAGTCGGCCGTAGTCGCCGATGTAGCACCACTCTGGCAGTAAAAGTAAGAAGAAACAGACGGCGAGAGAGCAACCAAGCCAAAATGATGACGAACACAAAAATGATATGGGAGAGACATGGAGGAGGATGGCCGTATAAAATATTCCTCTCTCTATGCTCCGAACCTACATCCTGCAATACGCGAGATTATTGTAGTGACACGACATGCAACTTTTGTATGTGCAATGCAATCTCAAATGTTATTTTACAATTTCACCAGCCCAACATTTCAGCTTTATATGAATATCATCTTCTTCTACAACCGTCTGTGCAGCATCAACCTTCCTTTCACAATTGCTCCGTCTTTGTAGAAAACTACAAAGGTCTTTACTTTGCATTGCAGCCATGCATGCGTGCTTAAACAGATACAGTCGGCAATAATAATGCGAAACGTGTAAAACAGCTCCTTGATTTCCACTGATTAAAGTTTCAAGGGCCATTAGAAGTGTTGGTGGTGGCATAATGCGAACAGCTACCGCAACTCAGTCAAGTCTCACACTCTCCAGCATCTTGAATTAGCTTCATTTGACCAGTCTTGTCTTCCGAAAGATAGTTCAACTGTCTCTTTTAGTTCTAATTTGTTTTCGAATATAATATTAAGTGTATTCAAGTTTTAGGAAAGTAATTGAAGACATAATAGTTTGTCAGTGAGTTGAGCGAGAGAGTAATGCAAAGTGCGCGATAAATATTAAACGAAAGCTTCTCTGCAGTAAACGTTTGTCTAGCATAATAAAATCGAAGCAGGTGGATACATTGTAAAAGGCCTCCATTTCCTTGGATATGTATGAAGGAAGGTTGAGCTGCCACTGCTCCTCCGGTGCCTTTCCTCTACTTCTGACAACGGGTATTTTGGCAGAAGAGGAGAAAGTACATCCAAGTTAAATATCTGAGTTTCTCAAGCCGCACTCCATCCACCAAGACTTATACGAGTACTTCTATCGCTGATATTGGCCATTTGCCTTTCGTTTAGAAATGTTCTCTTTCTCCTTCCTTGTTGCTCAGACTCCTCTCCCTCACAGTCTTCCGTCCACACAGCCTTCCGTCTTCACTTCAAAATGGACTTGTTAAAACTGCGAAAGTTGAGGTGATTTGGGATACTTTGAGCTCCTCGTGTTGGAAAATGGGAATCCACTACTTAACCAGCACTCTCTTCCGTCTTCCCTTCTCTCCATGCATCTGTGTTGTGTACCTGACTTGAACAAAAAGAGGAAATGGCACGGCCTTTCTCTTTAGCTGCTTCTTATTCCGATCCTCAACGCCACACCACTAGCAACACTACTGCAAGCACCAACTCAACCTTTCCCTAATGCTACACATCTTCTTTCAAAGTCACGTTGCCCATTTTCAAGTCCGTCTTCTTCCTCCTCGCAGTCCTCTCCTATGCGTCCAACATGGCATACTTATAACCTAATGTGAGAGGAAAAATGGCTCTATGTAAACACAACTTTCCAACTCCCGTTTTGCACTTTCCATTTCCACTTTTCCAAAGTCATTCCATTCCTTTGTATTTTGTTTCGATTCCATTGCATTTTAAGTGTCGTTTGTTTAAGTGCAGTGTAGACAGACAATTCAACTTACCACATTAAAACGTAAAGTATGCAGCATTAAATTTAGTTAGCCACAATAGTAAATAAAGGTCCAAAGAAGTAACGAAGTCAACAGTGATACAGTGAACTATGACACGGCAACAATTACTGTGGCATCAACATTGCGGTATAACTACTTTAACTACAAGTATTTAAAACATCAATTGTCATTCTAGAAATATTCAGACACTGTTGGTACCCCAGCTCAAAAGTTGGCTGACTTCACTTTCAAGCGTAGATGGAATTCACATGACAGTATTTAGAATGCATTGAATATTTGAGGCTGTATTGTCGCGGTAGTTGTCACAGTTAACACTACAAAGTGTGGAACATCATAAAAGAGTTGATCGATTGATCCCGCTTTCCAACTTTTCAATAGACCACTAGCATACGTGCACCAAGTTTTAAGTCATTATCTCGAAGTTATTCTTGTGAAGGACAGATGGACGGACGAATTTGCCATTTTCATAAAGTAACGTCGTCGTTAAATTCGAGTGTCAGTATTTTTATTCGCCAAATTAGATACAAAAGAGTAGAACTGTTCTGTATTTATGTTTGGAAATGAAGCAATCTGTTGTTTCAAACTTTTGAATTGCATTTGGTGATTCTGTCTATTGGGCTTGTTACCATCATAACTTATGTATGTCTATTGGGGGAGATCAGCTTCGGTTGACTAGTATGACAATAAAGCTTATACAATATACAATATACAAAACTTATTCATTTTAACTTTATAAGACTGCGACTGAAAGTGTCGGTTTTGAGTGTGAGGTTGTGAGGCATATAATACGTACAATTAGCTATGCTATGACTATGCAAGGGTACTCGTTATTTTATCATCTTGCTGCTGTCTGCTGTGATTAAGATTATTACGTCATTAAAAATAATAAAATATTTCAGATAGGATAGACAATTGTTCCAGAAAGAAAGTCTGGTTGTGTGATGGAAATAGGTTACTTATTTCATTTAAGGGTTTGTATTTTGTATTCTGCGGCAGACACTAAATCTCTAATGACAATTTATCCTGGGCCAGCCCCTAAAGAAATGTGTGCCCATCGATGTGATGGTGGTTGTTTCTTTGGTCCTGATACTTAACTAGATTGTAACTTGACTGGGAGTCAGGAAACATTTATCTTGTGTTTTACAATGTTAGAGATATTTCTGCGACTGGTCTGTACAGAACGGATATATGTAACATTAATGGGTATCAGTGTGGAGCTTTAACTTGATTCAAATTCCACAGTCATTACTTCTTGTTGTTACAAACGTGAAATTTGCTGCGAAATGGATTCATTGACAATGGAGTGTATATACCTAAGTGGGTCGCAATCTTTCACCCGTGAAAAGTTGTGCAGTTGTAATGTTGTGGCTCGGCAGTGTATTATGTCTAAGCCATCTTATTCCGTGCACTAAGTACATATAGTGAGAGAGTCGGCGAACGTAGTTTATTGGCCAAAGGCAAGAAAACGCAACTTTTGGTCACTAACCTCTCCTTCATTCCAGGCAGCCTCAGTCTCAGCAGCTTGGCTGTGCAGTGAGCCAGACTGGGTCTGGGTAGATCCACACGAAGGGCATTTTTTATGGAGGCAGAATTGCTGTAGGATCTGTGACTCTCCTAGAACGCGGTGTGGTGTTGCTATCGGAGAAAGTATAGAGGAGGAGGAGAGAGTATGGAGATGTGCTCACGGAAATGAGTTCATTTGGTTTGATGAAGAGCTGACATACGACTCTACTTTATTACCACGTACTATTTGACTGGAATGGGCCGTATAGAATGCCAATATTCATTTTTCCTTGTGTAGCGTCTGCTCCTCTTTATTCCATTGCCAACTTTATTTATGCACTTACGTCATGTATAGCCGCTCAACTTTCTCCGTGCCCTCAAAACGTACTCCTATAAATCCAGTCATTCCACCACATGCTATACTCAAACAAGAAATATTATTTTCTTCACAAAGACAAACGAACATCAACTTGTTCGTATAGGCATGCAGGATGGTGCATATTATTATAATAACGTAGGTACACATATACGAGTGGTATAGGCACTATAGTATCTGGATAATGATAATAATATAGGCTTTTCCCTTGTAGTATGCAATATTGTGGTGATATCCGCGCTGTATTCGCCATGTGAGTATTCTGAGTATGGGCCTGCAATGACGTACGTTGAGAGACCCTCGCCAAATGCCACCAGCTCAGGTAGAAAGAATGGAAATTGCTCTCCTGTTCTTTTTTACTTGTGAAGAATATCATGCACTTCAACCCACCAACAATTCTTCCTCTTTGCTTTCAATTTCCTGAGATTGACACGAAATAGAACCATACGATCTACTCAAACTCTCGCTTTGCATGTCCACGCTCAACTTCAACCAATTCCTTTCCATATAGCACACAACCAAATTCGCAACTCTATATACGTACCCACTCACACACGCTCTACCTACGTCTTCCATATTTTACAACAACCATTACATTTTTTTCCTTTCTGCACTTTTTAATATTACACAAAGTTTGACAATAACTGTTATGCAAAATGCATTAGCAAACTAAAGGTATCTATTTAACTCGTTGCAAACTCATATAAGAAAGTAGTGAAGAAGACAAAAGTTAACATTTGAATAAAGAAGGGGTCAACGTAGTAGAATGATATTTGAATGATGTTAAATATAATATTTTAAAATTTTATATTCAATTACAATGTCAATATTAATATTTACATTTTAACGGGCGATGAATTTTGGTGTAGGAAAGAACAGGAAAGAATGGCTTACAAAGAGTCTCGCGCATTTTGAGTCCACTCGACATGAATTAGCAGACTCATAGACAGACACACCAACCATGCCTACTTATAAAGCAACACCGCTACCTAATAATGCACAAGATTGTTATAAAAGAAAAACAGTTTTTCTTTGTGCACCTGGGATTTCGTCCTTAGAATTGATATTAATCATCCTCCGCCATTTTGGCTGTGGACAATGTGATTCCGTTGTTATTTCCAAGTCTAGTAAAGCAATCAGATTAGAGATTACTACAACGACTGTTTTTCGTTTCATCTCCTAAGTAATGAAGTGGATTGTGGAATTCCAGTAAGTGGTTGCGATCTTCCATAGTTTCTTAAAGTAGATTTGTACAGTTTTCACCGCATTGACCTAGCTTGTCGGGTCTGTATTCTACTCTCTCCGGTCTCTCCTCTCCCTATCAAATCCAACGCAGCTGCCTCACACAAGTACACCCACATAGCAGAAATAGTTAAACTATCCGCCATAACTGGATCAAACTAAGTAAACAACTTCCATTTTCCTTAATACAACAGTTCACCCACCCTTTCATTGTAAACATGCGTGGGTAGTGTCATCACGTCGGGAATGTCCGAGATAAAGGAGACAAAATACGACATCGCAGTAACGGCCTAATGGGGCTTAATGCATTAGTGAGTAACAAAACCAATACAATCAGTTAAGTAGTAATCTAGGCAGCCATATTAAATTAATAAAAATAAAAAAGATGAATCAACACAGAAATTCACTAATATCGATACGTAACATTTTACTGATTCAAACGGATGTCTTCTGAAAGTCACCATTGTTCCAAACACACACACACCTAAAACTGAAATATATGTTGCATTATTTAATGGATTACATGCATAAATCTTTGGTCAACTTGAGAATCTAGTTTGACTAAACGCATTTATTGTTTATTAATACGTGTATACTTATCTGTATATAAATCCTCGTGAAACGAGTCAAACGATATTTATGGAATTCACTGTAGTAATGTAATAATTGTTTATGTGCACACAAGACAGCAATAATAACACACGATTACCTGAGCAGTACCTTCTGTCAGCCGCAATTCCAATTCCACTCTTCTTTCCCGAATACATGTCAGTGTCATCCTTTCTGTGCAATTTTCTATTTGTGTGGGGCACATACCGACATACTTACAAGATACAAGTAATACGGTTCCACATCAATAATTCCTTCTTGAACCCACTCCCTTTGTCCATATCTTTACAAGAATAAGAAGATAATCAGCTTACACATATGTTACACATACAACGCTCCTGTTCCGACTAACACACATGACAATTTATCTTCCCACACATTCCACACACAACATAGTAATTGTAAAGTCGATATTGTTGTAAATTGTTGCTGAGTGCATGTAATTCTGTCGGAGGAGGGGGGGGGGGGGGAAGTTTGACGTACTTTGGAGGAGCATTTTAGCAGAAGGAAGCTGTGTATTTTAATAGAGGAGGAAAGTATGGGCGTATTGAGTGTAAGTAATAGCAAGTTTCGTAAGAACTGTAGTATCATCATGTTTTGTCAGACGCTCAATATTTCCATCCGTGAAGTCACCAAGTGAAATAAGAAGATAGCTTGATGTTGATTCCTAGTAATCTGGATGGTGGGGTTGTTAGGTTGGTCGCCGGCATGTACTTACTCTTATACACTCTTAAGTAGTCTGAAGAAGTGGAAGACGAAGAAGAATAAGAAGAAGAACGGAAGGATGAAGCCGAAATCGGTGGAAAATCCCATCTTGCGTGCTGTGTGTGTAGCGAAAGTATAGTAAGCGGAAGATGCCGGGTATTGCATGACCTTTTTACTTAGTTGCCTCCCATCAACTTTCGTGGACTGAAGGATGATCATCTTATTGAAGTGGCAGTAATCATCCATCTAGCAAATAAAGCGGAGAAAAAGAAGTGGATAAAGAGGAAACCTTCTTTCCTGCCTTCAATGAACTCAGATCAACTTCACTCGGCTGTATTGACTAAGTAAGTAAGCCGATGTGAATTGAGCGAGTCGACTCCCGGCATAACCCAAAGACACAACACACACCACTACAACCCGTCTGTCTCCTCTTCCATATATCCAACAAATA
This sequence comes from Pogonognathellus flavescens, assembly GCA_019776165.1. Classification (NCBI taxonomy): domain Eukaryota; kingdom Metazoa; phylum Arthropoda; class Collembola; order Entomobryomorpha; family Tomoceridae; genus Pogonognathellus; species Pogonognathellus flavescens. The sequence continues at coordinate 31,515 of JABASD010001987.1, forward strand.
CCTACTCAACTTTAGATGTATCGTCATCATGCAAAGAATTGGCTTACAAGCAAACCACCAGAAGTGTCATAAGCCGATTCGAATGAAACTTTACATGGCGAATGCTATGGCCAATTGTACATCAGACACAAAAAATTAGCTGCTAATAC